>JAATLQ010036819.1:0-23350 GCA_013421005.1 Heliconius erato x Heliconius himera | reverse complement strand
TTATACGAGAGCACAAAAGGCGGCCTTATTGCTCAGTGAGTGAATTATAATTGCTTAGTTAAATAATTGTTGAAAGCCTCGTGGCGCAGTGGAACAACGTGTAGAGTAAAGGAGATTATTGTGAGTTTGATCCTTTTGGGGGGCACTGACTTGACTCATTTTCTTACTCAATTCAACGTGCTTGGTTGAGTTTTCCCAATCAATATGCAATGTCTCGAAAATTGGGCGGTGCGTGGGGAACGGATTGTCTTAACACTAAATTCATTAAAAATATATGTTTGTTCCAGAAAACTCCCCAAGACACCGAGGGCGCCGGCGACGGTCAAAGGAAAAGGAAACCTCGCAAGGAGTGAGCGAGATCATAATATTCACTCAACATAGCGTTAGAGCGAGACAGCACGAGAGCATCTCCCTTCCCTCTCACATACAGCCCCCAAATTAGTTGTCTAGTTGTCTCCTTCATACATACTGTCTGTGTACAGGAAAAGTTTAATTCTCAAAATATCGATAATCGATTGTACTTATATTGTATTCGATTATTATGAAATAGTTCGGGTAGTCGATTTTTTTTGCCTATTACACTTTCTCATTCCACCAAAGAATCGATTCACTCGTTCGGAACAAAAACAGTTTTATTTTTACTATTGTTATTATTCTGATTTAATTAATAATAAGAAGCGGTTATTATTTATTTTTTTAACATGGAGGTTGTAAGTTTCGCTGTTTCCGAAGCATTTTGTATGTAATTTTGTATGTGTGGTGAAATTATATGTATGTATTTAGCTGAGAATTAGTTGACATGATATTTTTCTATAATTTGTACTGTATCTGTCTTCTTTTTTTTTCCCTTTAAAATAGGAAGAGAATAAACATATTACTAAAAATTTTCTCTGGCGTTTCTTATATAGTCATAAATAGGTGAATCTAATTTAAAATAATACATAATTTATATTACCTATCTATCTCATTTTGTTGTATGAAATAAAAAAAAAAAAGTTTTCATTTGCTTTTCATTGGCTTATTAAGCATTTTCTTTTATGAATTGTCATCTTTTTCCAAGCACTATATATAAAAAAAATTGTATAACGTAGGTTATTTGGTGTGTTCATTGATTGTTTTAGAAATAGGAATACATACTATATATTTTATTTAAAGGGACATTTTGATTATATTGAAAAATAAATGTATATTCCATACATTTATAATTAAAATATGATTCATACAATTCACACTTTCATTGTTTTTATAATATAAACTGACTTAGTATTATTATAAATATAAATTTTATTTTATTTTATTAAGAATTTAATATATTATTCCCATAATATTATATATTTGTTTTTTTTTGTATTAAGTAATTAAATATTGTGTTAAGACATCCGTCGATAAATCCACAATGTGAGTTAGTTAAAGACCATTATTATACAATAATATTATAACGATATTGTTTGTAAATTGAAAATAAAAAAAGAAACATTTTCTATGTTTTTGTAATAGTCACTTTAAAAATGGTGCTGGGTTTTGACGTTAGCTGTTTGTAAACATGGATTCTCCTATTGTGTACCATCTGTTTTTTTATCGTACAATGTCCTTCGTGTGCTCTCCATACAACGTGACATTGGCGAAGTGATTAGTAGGAACGCCGTTAACTAAGAACGAATCAGAATAGATGTTGGATTTCGGCTTTTTTTGCTTTTTTGCATTTCTTTTTTGTTTCTTATTTCTAAATGTGTTAAAGGACTTTGCTGACATTTGTTTTGGTTGACACACGTGTTATTTTATTAGATGTATGTTATTTTATTGCTAATTCTCCTTCTTTCAATAAAGTGGAAAAGACTGACCATTATAAAAAGATGTGTATTGACAAGATGGTTGGTTTGTAATTTATTTTTTAGACACTTGAAGGATTCTAAAATTTAAAATCATTTTACAATTTATATGTCCTCTAGAACCATCTATGTTTATAGGAGAGGATGTTGCTTTGTTAGAAGCTATCCTTTTCACACTTTCCCACGAGTTTACACTGACTGTTATTTGTACTTACCATTATGCTATTGGCTTTATAGGGAAATCTATCCTATAAATGTGAAAGTTTATGAGTATGTTTGTTCCCCTTTCACGTAAAAACTACTGAACGGATTTAGAATAAATTTCACAGTAGTACAACTTATACATCAGAGTAACACATAGGCTACAATTTATGTAAAGATTTTGTATAATTTGGCTATAATATAACAAAAAGTGTCAGCTGGCGAAGCCGCACGTGAGTCGCTAGTAAATGAAGGTCATCAATTATTTTAAAGATTTATGAAGAACTATACTAATGTCATCTAAAGCAATGTTACTTTGGTATGGATTCTAGGGCGTTTTGGAATTAGTGAGAATGAATCTGTAAACTCTTGACCAAGTTAGCCATCCATTGTGGCACTTTGGATCACTTTTCTATTTCGGCCCTAGATCTGTTGGTCTTGCTTTTATTTATTTAGATATATCTTGCATTACATTCTTTATTCCACATTTAGGAAAGAATAATACTTTTTATAAATGCTATAAAATTTGGACGTGGTGGAATTTGAATCCTTTTTAATTTTCAAAAGCACAGGTTCAAGGCCTGCTGCGTTAAAAGTTTTTATACTTTGTCCTAAAACGTAACTTACTATGAAGTATAAAAATATATCTATATCGCTATTGAAATTGTGAACCTAAAACATATATTATATTTTTTTTCTCGTTTAAATATTATTTGTGCAGCTAACGCCATTGCCCAGCTTTAAGTTGTGTGATGGGTACAAGTAAAGGACTGTAATTTACATGGTAATAAAAATAAAGATTTCTAAAATGTTGTTTTATTTTTTCTCTTAGAAAAATGTTGTGCTTATATTTCATTAATAAGTGTGGATTTAAGTATTTTATTTAATTAAAAATAATATTAGAAAAGGTTAAAACTGAGGCCGTCGTGTTGCAGTGGCACAAGCGTATAACTTGAAACGCAACGGTTGTGATTTCGATTCGATTTGATTTGCTCTGGTAATAATGCTAAACTCTGTGAGTTCCGCCACTCAACACGCAGTGTCTCGGAAATTCGGCGGAAAGTTGGGAACGGAGTACCTTAGCACTATGCTCCTTCCTCCTACATATGTGCGGGATACAGCGTGAAATTAAAAAAAAGCAATGCAATCAGGAGGCCAGTCGTTCCCCACTCGAGGAGATGAAATATTTACTTAAATTTATATTTCCATTTCTTCGAACTTTCTTTGATCCACACATGAGATCCACATTATCAGAATCTAACCAAACTACCCTTAAAGTTTATCCTTTCAATAAAAAAAGAATGATCGAAATCGTTTGGCGTGATATTGCATTATTTGTCCAATGGTCGCACACATAATGCAAATTGAAGACTTATGTGATATTCTCATGGAGAACATTGTAAGAAATGAACCAAATTAAAATGGGACCTCACGGGAAGCACCAGCTATCAAATAAAAAAAGAATCATTAAAATCAGTTCAGCCAGTCAAAAGTTCTGAGGTAAATAAAATACAGTCGAAATGATAACCTCCTTTTCTAACAGAAGTCGGTTAAAAAAACAAAGTAGCAATATGTGCAAGCAAAGGCAAGGAGTATCAGAACAATGAAATATATACTTCCTTGAAATATATACTTCCTTGCCTAATTAAAATTGAATTTCGTTTACTTTTTCAAATGAATATAAACATATATGTAGAGGCTGTGGCGCACAGTGTGTAACTGTAAACGACGACGCGCTCCGGTAATAAAACATTCTTGCTCCGCCACTCAATACGTAACGTTTCGAAAAATTGACAGAAAATTAAGAATGGAGAGTATTAACTGTAGTATTAAAAAGTAACAAAAAATTTAGGTGGCATGTCTCTAGCAGCATTTCTTTTTTGGTCTTACTTGCGCCCAACGTGGTCAATGAAAGTGGCATAGGGAAGCTCATAAAACGGAAACGAAGTTTTGTTTCGGACGGCGACTAGTAATTAATTATATGTAAATATGCAAGTTAAGACATAATCATTTGTAATCATATAAAAGTAATAATTAATATCTATAATTTAATCTAAATAGGTGCATCTATAAAAAGTAAATTGACGTCGTCGTTGTGAGTTCATTCGAGAGCATAAATATCTTATATTTCTTCACTAGAGGCCCGCCCGCGGCTTTAATCTTATAAACAGAAATCACTTCTAAAATGATTTTTATTACTTTAATCTGTAATAATCTAATATTATTTTTTTACTACATTATCGTAATTTCTACATGGACTTTCGATTGTTTTGAATTAAAAAATACGACCAATGTTGATATTTGATATTTATAAAAATATACATAAAACTAATTATTTATTTTAGGTATATATTTTTGTAACATTACGTTCTTTTTACCTATGTTATGTACGGTTCATCATAATTTTAAAACTCTGTTAAATGTGCTGATGTCAGTGAATTATTTAATTTACTCTTTTAGAAACAGCCTTAAATGTTAAATTATTGATTTGAAGGATTCATAATATTCTTTGTAAAATAACTGTAATGAAATCATTACGTTATATTAACTCCTGTACAGTTTTTAAATTAGTTACATATATTATTGGCTAAATGTACAATTGGTAAATATGTAGTTATTACAGAGTACACGTAGAAAGGCTGTTTTTAGGCATTTTTATATAGATTTATTTGAAACGAACGAACGAACCGAAGAATCTATGTATTTTCTTAATATTTTTCTTAAGATCAAATCGGTCTTTATCTATGTGTTAAATTATTTACGACTTAAACTTAGCTGTTATTATTTATGAAGGTAACCTTCACTAACAATTAATTTTGTTTACTTCATTGTTTGTACTCTGAACAATAGTGCTTTAAAAATATATATTTTTATCAACAGTCATATAACCAAGACGTTTCGAATGTCATTCTTTAGCCAGGAATCTTATCAGCGCGATTGCTATATAACATTCGCAGGCAAACTAATGCCTTGAGTTCATTCAAATATTTAAATGCCTATAACTTTTTTTTAATGAACCGATTTTGATGAAACAAAGTAGTGTACAGATAAAACATTTTTACTGTTTTATTATATATAGAGATTAATATAATTAAAAGTATTAATATTTTTAGCTTCACGCTGTATGCACATGGGCAGAGGTAACCAGGGGGAGCCTAGAAACCTGGTGTTAAGACACGCCGTTGCCATTAAGACATTTCCGTTTCCCACTTTCCGCCGAATCCTGCTGTTGATTGGCGGAACTCAACACCGTCCTTTGCGTCATTTACAGAGCGAACAAATGAAAATATGAAATAGTTCATATCCTCGAGTTGAAATCGAACCCACAAACTGTCGCGTTTACAGCACAAAATTTTAAGTGCATGTAAAAAAGATTACGCAGCTCTCTGCCTACAATGCATCAATATGGTAATTGTTTTCGTAATAAAGCGATTATTGTAATTAGTATATATTTTAAGTTTATTTATAATTGATCTTTCTTATATTTAAATATTATTTTATGTATGGCATAAGTAATCTTGATTAGTATAAAATACAATATTAGGAAATTAAATAATCAACCGTGAAGTTCTACCGAAACAATAAATATTGCCACAGTCATCTATTTTAACAAAAAGATTGCTATTTTCGTAATTTAGTACACAAAAGTGTTTAGTGGGGAACGGAGTGTCTTAACACTAGGTTCCCTCTGCCTACCCTGCTTTGTGCAGATGCAGTGCGGATACAGCGTGAAGCTAATTAAATTTTTTTTAAGTGTTTTTTATTAGATATTTACATATTTTAATTGGTACAATATATATAGTTTTAAAATATATATATATATATATATATATATATATATATATATATATATATATATATATATATATATTGTACTAATTAAAATATGTACATATTTTAATTGGTACAATATATATAGTTTTAATATAATCTAATTAAAATATGTAAATAAGACACTTACTTATCAGTCTTAATTTAAAAACAGACTTTATTTTATCAATTTTCAATAATGCAATTATGGTGATTTAAGCGATGATTGTGGGTTCAATAAACTAATTACATTTCTCCTTTATCTGGAAATATTAAGCGATGTAATTCCTCCACTGCATTAACTACGCAATAATACCTTTTTGTAGCCATCCTAAAAAACTGACATGGTGAAACGACAGTCCGTTTTTAATCTTATTTATAGCTTTTAAAATATAAAGTTAAAATTAAAGTTATATATTTTAAAGAATAATTTTGAATAATAAGTCAAATTTACTAAAAATCATTAAAATAAAAAAGGGAATCTTGTACCACAGAACTGGCAACACACCGTTATCAAGATATCAAAGCTTACCTCGCAAGTCCACTGACATTGACACAGATGCAGCTCGCGTCAGTCCGTCTGTACGTTATCGTTATATTGGGAACCACTATGTTTATATTATTATTATTATTTTTGTTTTCCACAAGCAAATGTGATAAGCCGCATATAATTTTAATTGTGGCTGATGATTTGGTAAGTGCCCTTATTTTTATTTAATTTAATTAAATATGTTGTGATATCGTTGGCTGTTGTGACTATTGCGGGTTCAAATCCTATTGGTATTTATTTTGATCATATAGTTTTATTTAGTGTGGTTGTGTCTAAATGCGATATTAATTTGTCATCATTAAAGTAAATATTTGCTTAAAAGCAAAATACCGGAAAGTCCTCGTATTAATACTGTACAAATAATTAAACTTAACTTAAGTAAACGCGACAGGTTCCCACTCCAGCAAAAGAATGCCATAACTTAAACATTTAAATTTGACATAATATCGAAGCATAATGTTAAAACAATAATGATCTAATATCTGGTTAATTTATTAATTAATAATAATAAAAAAATACAGTTACTAATTCAAAATGTATGAAGCCCTTTAAAATGTAAATGAAACCGTAAAGCAAATGTATGTAAAACAGTTGTTTGAAAACCCGAATTTTAAAACGGTATTTACGATGCCCTATAAAATGAATGGGACACTTGCATTAAATAAAGCATTATAATATTCTTTATTTATTTTTAACTTCAAAGACTTGTCGTCATGGCGCAGAGGCACAACTGTGCGACTTTACACGTTACGGTTGCAAGTTCGATACCCGCTGGGAAGTGGCGAGAATGAAATATTTAATAGGTATTTTCATTTCTTCGCTCAATATTTCCTCGCTCTGGTGAGTAGGCTGAGCGTAGCGTTGAGTTCCGCCACCTGGTAAACAATTCCTAAAGAATTGGGTGAGAAGTGGGAAACGGAAGTGTCTTAATGGGGAACACGGTGTATATACTTATATATTTACTAGGTTTCTAGGTTCCCTTTGCCTCCTCTGCAAAACTGCTTTGCGGAGAAAACGCGCTAAAAGTAGAACAAAGCGTGAATTTGAAAACATCTTTAGATATCTTCCATATTAGTACCCACACATAGATACATTACACAAATCACGCTTCATAATTTTTACTTTTCGTTTGATGGGTCGAACTTTACGATCATTTTTTTTTAAGCAAATGAGAGAAGCAAAACAAAATGTATACAATTCTCAAAAAATGTTTTCGGCGACGACGTTGAACCCAATGTATAATGTAAGGTCAAAAATATGAGGAAAATTGGGAATAAAATGTATGATTAAGTTGCCCTTGCGACGTGTGACGATAAACGAAATATATAAACGTATAACAGAGTGCAATGAGACGATTTGCAATTATTATTTTAATCTATAACACTCAGTTATTAGTATCTAAACTTAATTCCACACCAATTTCCTATATCCTATATTTCCTAATCGTTACTATGTTAAAATATTGAAACATGCGATTTTTTCGCATGTGACATATTGTATTGTATTATGGTAATTATTTTTGTATAGTGTACGACGTAACTACACGTTCCACCTTTTAAGTATCATTGAGACGAGACACTCATGTACCTACTGTGTACAATCACCTAGAGAAATAAAAACGAATATTTGAAAAATTTACTTCAATTTTTCAAAATTCAATAATTAAATTGTAAAAGTGAAGAACGGAGTGTCTTAACACTAGGTTCTCACTACCCTGCTGCGTGCGGGATACAGCGTGAAGCTGATTTATATAATAAAATTGTAACCGATCGCTGTGTGTACATAGAAGATAAGGAATGTGGTTATTGGAAGCATCTGCATCTGCAATGTAATACAACCCAAACAGAGATTTTTAATCTTTTTCCCTGTTTGGCTGTGCGTTTGTGCACGCTTATCTCAGAAACGGCTTAACCAATTTAAATACAGTTTTCTTTCATCATTATTGTTTGTTTTATTTAAACGGTACGTAAATAAAAAATATGACAGTATAAGGTATTTTGCTCAACAACATAGCTACAAAAAAGACTTAATTTAATTGGTTCATTTAAAATTTTAATTTTCAATGTATATATAGATATTGCCTTTAAAACGATAACGATAATGTAATTGAACTTAGTAAATAAATAATTGTACACCATACGAGCTGGCAAAGCCGCGAACGTGTTGCAATTATAATACAGTGTGTTTTTGTCTTCACCACTTAAAATGAAAGCACAATGTTAACAACTCTATACAAGCCTAATACAATTAAAACGAAAGAGATTTTAACTAATAAAAAAAATTATTTATTTTGTTGGGAAAAATCACTTTTTCAAGCTAACAAAATAAATAATAGAATAATCGTTGTAAAATAACACGTCATACTCATATGTTAAGAATGACACACACAGACACAAGCTTATCAAAGCAACAATATCGCACACGCCTCATTCGCGAAATCGAATAGTAGGTACTTATTGGCGGTGAAGTTCAAAGTTGTTGAGGTTTACTGTAGAAAATGGATAATTGGTAATGCGTTCTAGTATGTTTTTTGACAATAAAAAGCGGCATGTTGGCAACGTTTAGTATTATTTTTGTAGTAGTACGTGCTTACGTTATTGGTATATATGCGTAACTGCGTCACACGAAATACAGGTATGAATAAACATCGCAAAATGAAAATTATATGCCTATGTCTAAGCTGTTGAGGAATCTGAAGAGGATATTTTTTTTAAGCATGTGTATAACCCGCTCCTCTGAAAGCGCCCCATATTCAAGTTAGTAAGTACGCTTACAGTCTTACCTACGTATTAGACTATTAATTCTTAAATATTTCAGCTACGCTCAAAGGACGTAGGTCTGGGGGCCCAGGGGTCCAGTCTATAAGTATTTCACAACAAGTAGTTAATCTTTTTTTTCTCACTTAATCCTTAATTTACTTTTGAATGTATATCTATGTAAACTTAAGAAAAAACTGGTTTTTTCCCCACGAATTTAGCACTAGAACGAACTGACGTTCTAGTGCTAAATTCGTAGGGAACGGAGTGTCCTAACATTAGGGTTCCCTTTGCCTAGACTGTTATCTGCGAAATACAGCGTGAAGCTAAAATAAAATTAATCTAGTAGGTACTTATAAAGGCACAGTTGTATGTCTGAAGTTTAGTTTAAAGTCGGTTGCAGGTATGACCTTAATTTTATCTACTCGTCCATGATGTCAGGGCTACTTATATTCTGCTTCATGAAATTTATTAATGAAAAGACAGGATGTATATGTAAATCGCAGCATGAGCATGAGTGTGACTTATAAAACTGCATCACAATATTAGCTCATATTTACCTACTTCTCATATACTTAGTGATCCTACTCACTTTATTGTCACTGATCCCAATTAATAATATAGTTTTGAAATTAATAATGTACATTTTTTGTAAGTGTAATAAGTAGATACCAAAATTATCTGTATATTAATATTGTATACGTAGAATATTCATCCTGCTCACGTCTTTCCCCATCGTTCTATAAATAGAAAAACACAGGCTCTCAATACTCGATTTTTTTAAGTATATGAATAAAGGTTATTAATAAAATATTAATAAAATTATCTACATTATATTTTCCACTGCGCAAACGCAAAAACTATTTTTGTTGAAATAACACTGACCTGAATGTTCAGAGACAAAAAAATGTTAAACAATATTTTTTATAGTTTATAGATAAATTGAGGCCAGTCGTGGCGCAGCGGCACGAGGTGTGACTGCAAAACCGACTGGTTGTGGGTTCGATCCCCACTCGAGGAGATGAAATATTTACTTAAATTTATATTTCCATTTCTTCGCTCTGGTGTCAAGGTTAAGCGCGTGGTTGAGTTCTGCCACTCAACACGCAATGCCTCCAGAATTCGGCAGAAAGTTGGGAACGGAGTGTCTTAACACTAGGTTCCCTCTGCCTACCCTGCTGTGTGCGGGATACAGCGTGAAGCTGATTTAGATAAATCAATGTGACATAGGATTTACAGCCTTATTACTTTTCAGAGATGGCAACTGTTCTCACGCTATTCATTTTAAAAATATAGCAAATATTGTTAAAGTTATTATAAATATGACGTACACAATTCTGCCGCCATAAAAAAACCACAAGTAAGATTTTCTATGAAATTATATTTCTTGCGGCTAACTGGCTTAATAAGTCGATTAACCAACAGTCTAGTCTCTTTACTAAGCAGCACCGTTCAACTAACAGTCTGACTGATATTCAGCCATTTGATCAAACAGCTACGCAAATGACTTGGATCGACGACGTTTCATTACTTGCCTATTTTATTTAGTAGAAATTAGTTTCAATACCCAAAATTTAAAATATATATGTATTTCGTAGAAAAAAATCAATACAAACTTATGTTTGTAGATAGTTTGATACAATATTAGAACATACGCGTACAAACTTAAGTTCGGCATTTTTATAAGTTACTTCAGATTACAATTCTGAAATTAGTACGAAAGCCAGGTTTTTACCATCAAGTAGGGTAGTCAACAAAAATCTAACGTGAAGACACCCCGTTCTCCGTTTTTATCTTATTTCGTAACATTGCAATGCAGCAATATACGTACAAATTTTTCTTAATTCCCAGGGTTGGAACGATGTAGGCTTTCACGGTATGAACCAAGTACCAACGCCTAACATCGACGCGCTCGCTTACTCCGGCGTTATGTTACACAACTACTACGTGACACCGATATGCACGCCGTCGCGAGCCGCGCTCATGACGGCCAAGTATCCAATACATACTGGTTTGTAGTGTTTTATTTTGTCATGATGTTGCCATTTATGAAATTATACATTAAATTTGGAGTGTATAATTAGTTAATTATTTGTATTTCTTTTATTGGTTCTGACCATCGAGTTAGTCAGACGATGGAGATCGCAAGTGGAGATGAATATATGTGATGCCTATTAGTAAAATCATAGAATTTGGTCAATTAAATTTATCTTAATTCTATTAATTTCTCCTTATTGCAAGACACTGAAATGTGGCTGGCTGCAGGAACCTAAACGGGTTTTTTAGTTTCTTAATCGAATAATTTATTTTACATTTTTTATCTCATTTTTACTCAGGTATGCAACACACAGTGATATTTGGCGCAGAACCACGTGGCTTGCCCTTATCTGAGAAACTGTTGCCGCAGTATTTGAAGGAGTTACATTATAAAACACACTTAGTGGGCAAATGGCATTTAGGCTCATATAAGAGAGAATATTTACCTTTATTTAGAGGGTATGTTACTTTTTGAGCTTGTGTCTATACTATACTTAGACCAGCAAAGACCATTCGGGGCGCATTCCGACTTGAGGAAGTGAAATATTTAATATTTTAATTTCCTTATAGTCCAGATCCCAGGACCGCCAGACCCACGTCATTTTAGCAAATCTAAAATTTTGAGGACTATTAGTTTAATACGAGTATGTGGTTAAGACAGTATGCGTACTCACTGACTTGAAAGTGGGATCTTTTCTGAAATAGCGCCAAATAAAAACTATCTCTATCTGGGAGGATGTTTGAGCCATCGGATTGGTCTGGGTGCTTATAGGGGGTCTTGAAATGGTCCGTAAATAATATATATAAAATTAAAGCTTGCTAATATAACGTATTTTGCCCTAGCTCTGTATCACGGTGGTATACATTATAAATATCAATTTTGAACCTTGAGCGGAATTTGCGCCCAGTTCAAATCCCATTCCAGTCAGACATGTGCCATCACAAATAAATATATAATTGCGCTGACATCCTTCTCCCTTTAAAAAGTACCGAATTTTCAATCTTATCAATCAATATAGCAGTGTAAGCAGACGGGAACTGGCAACCTACCTAACTGGGAACCTAGTGTAGTATCTTACTTCCCACCGAATTCTCAATGCATTACGTGTTGAGTGGCGGAACTTTACATCGTACTTTGCCTCGTTACTAGAGGTTAAAATAGAAATAGGAAATTAAAATATTAAATATTTCATTCCCCGGAGTGGGCATCGAACCACATCGCGTTTACAGACGCGGCGGCTTGTTGCCCCTCTGCACCACAGCGGCCTTAAATTAATAATTTTATTTCTTTATATTTTAGTTTCGACAGTCATTTAGGTTTTTGGGCGGGGAAGATAGATATGTACGATCATACTAATATGGAAAAGGCATACTGGGGATTTGACTTTAGGAGAAGTGAGTTTTATTTATTTCATTTATGAGGCAAGAAATATTCTAATGACAAAAATATTTACTTTTTTACTTAGGCCATTGGCGATACTATAAGTACATATATATTTTATACAGTTTTTTTATAACTTCACGCTGTATCAGTGACGCCCATAGCAGTGTAGGCAGAAGGAATCCGGGTACCTGGAAACCTGGTGTTGAGACACCCGTTCTCATTAAGATACTTCCTTTCCCCATTTTCCGCTGAGCCATTGCGTTTTGAGTATCGAAAATCAAATTAATTATTAAATAGTTAATTTTTTCGAGTTCGAATCGAATCCATAACCTGCCTCGTTTACAGTAACATGCTTGTGCTCCTGCCCCACGCAGTCACGACTGGCCTCGACTGGCCTTCTTTACACATGTTAAAATTAAGATTTCTTAACTTAAAACTTAATGCATTAAAAATGGTATATTTTCATTATAAAAAATGGCGCCGTTCGAAGATAATTATTGTACCTTAAAGTACTATTATTTTATTGATATAATTTTTTCTTTATATACTGTACTGTAATAAATTATACTAATTACAGATATGTCAGTAGCTCACGATTTGTTTGGGAAATACGCAACAGATATTTATACGGATGAAGCTGTCAAGGTATTATTTTATCAACAAATATTATTGGCTTTATATTTTTTATGTTCAATTTCCACTTACATAATCTTTGATAAAAAAATATTAGGTAGGTACACCTACACCTCCATCATTTGAGGATATATTTTTTGCGGATGAGCCCTTTTTGGCCTCATCTTTCATGCATTACACTAATATTACCCGCCCCGACGTGTCTGTCCCGTCCCGTCCTGTCGCGTCTATATGAGGCCGATTTCGACCTCACACCGCAGTAAACATATATTGTCCATATTAAATAAATAAAAGAAATTTGTAGATAATACACAATCATAACGAGGCTGATCCTTTATTCCTAATGGTGTCACACTCAGCGGTGCACACGGGCAACCCCAATGAGCCCATACGCGCGCCCGACGACGTTATAGCTAACTTTTCCCATATTGAAGATTATCAACGACGGAAATTTGCAGGTAAGTTTTCAACTTTTAATATTAAAAATCGACCGTATACATCATTACATACAGGGTGGAAGAGGCAGCGCTCCTTTTAAGGAAACAGCATATATGGTGAAATATTTCAAACCCATACCTAAAGAAATTAATAAAGATAACTCAACAGTATTTTGTGTGACGCAGTTACACATAGATACCAATAGCGTAAACACATACTACTACTAAAATACTACTAAAGGTTAAACAACTTTGAACTTTGCCGCCAATACATACGATTCGATTTCGGAATGGGGCGTATGAGACGGTTTCCCTTTGATAGGTTTACGTGTGCGTGCATCGTTCTTAACAAGTGGCATTTTATTTTTAAACGACAATTTTGTTATTTATTTTGTTTGAAACAATTACTTTTACATTTTTGGGGAAAAAAATAATTGTATAAGGCTTTTATGGAGTAGTTAAATCTATGGTTTCATTGAAAGTGGTGCTGACACTTCCACCCTGTATATAAGCACTGCGATCGACGAGTCGTGGCCACTCTAAATTATTGAACTTTTAAATAAACTTTTTAAAAAAGTTATTGAACTTTTTGCTCATTGATTTCTCCCGCTCGGAAAAAAATAATCAAAAGTAAGAAAAATACTAAAATCAAATCTGCGCAGCCATCTACATCTAGCTTCAGGGCGGCCACAACTCCGAAAGTGTACTGTATATACAAGTTGTATAACTTATAAGTTTTGAACCTGAATATGAATGAAAAAAAATATG
Organism: Heliconius erato x Heliconius himera; assembly: GCA_013421005.1. Classification (NCBI taxonomy): domain Eukaryota; kingdom Metazoa; phylum Arthropoda; class Insecta; order Lepidoptera; family Nymphalidae; genus Heliconius; species Heliconius erato x Heliconius himera. Next base: position 8,945 of record JAATLQ010036819.1, on the reverse strand, counting down.
TTCATTCGTCTTTAATCCGATCCAAAGTGGACCTAGCGATAAATCACCCTAAGACATTATATCTTGGGATGCGTATATCAACACTGCATTTTATATAAAAGAATAACTAATTATTAAATTTCTTTGAGGCTAGGCGCAAGAACACAACTGTGCGACGATAAACGTGATAGATTGTGGATTCCATTCCCGTTCGAGGAAATGAAAAATGTTATATTTTCATTTTCCTCGCTCTGGTAACGAGCCAAAGCGCGGCGTTGAGTTCCGCCATTCAACACAGAATTCGGAGGAGAATGGGGAACGGAAATGTGTTTACGGGAACACAGTCTCTTCACATTGGATCCCCAGGTTTAATTTGCCTACTCTGCAATGTGCGGCTAACGAACTTTATTATGAAGAATTATTTTTTACTAGTCACATTAAAAAGCAAACATACATGGACAAACTACTTACTGTCCTTTAAACTGAAACTGACGAGTCCAATTTAAAGTTATTTGATAATTCATTAGGAAATATATATTTTTCACGATATTTTTTATATTTTTATTATAGCTAGCATGTAACAGAATAAAAAAAATTAAAACAAAAAATATACATTTTAAAACAAAAGAAAAGTTAATTTGACCCCGACGTGATTTGAACACGCAACCTTCTGATCTGGAGTCAGACGCGCTACCGTTGCGCCACGGAGTCCTTGCTACTAATGTACAATTTAGCTATCAAATAATTTAAGTGATACAGATTATATTTTAAACACGGTATATGTGATAAGGTCTTTGATTTAAAATTTTTACACAATTGAATGAAACTCTTGAACCGAATCAATCGCGTATATTTAGTCTTTTTTGAGAAATAAATAACTTTAAGCTTTAATTTATACTGGATTCGAGGCTCCGCTCGCATACCGCGTATAATCAATATATATTAAATAATTAATATAATTTGTACATTCAATAATTTTGAGAAAGTGCAAGCACTTGGCTGCTGGCGAGGACCAAATCGGCGGCAAAGACGCCCGTAAACGGAGCGTTGAATTTATTTTAAATTTCCATTTACTCAAAAAGTATACGTACAAATTGAATGCTACAAAAGACAAAGCTTCATAAAATTTCCTTGATGATGGTATTCCATACTTTCGCTCGTAAGTTTCAATATCTTTATCGATTATATCACCTTGCAATTTTCAGATATTTTTCTGTCACAAAATATCTTATTGTGACTTATTTATAATAGATAGATATACCGTATCGCGGACTTTTTTTTAAAACTAATAAAATAGAACATTTCTTCCATACAATGTAATGAAATATATTTTACTATATTTGCAGCCGCACGCGCTTAAAGCAATTCGATGGCGTTCATTACTATTGTTATTTCGTTATTTAAGGCTAACTAAGACGTACATCATAATTTCACTTCTGAAGAACGTAGCTTTCATACAAAACCAAAAATAAGTAAATCGGACCAGTGGATCCAGCGATCTTAGCGTTTAAACAAACAAACAAAATCTTCCGCTTTATTATATTAGTATAGATTTAGTACCAGCGGCCCACTCACAGCAAAAAGTATACATCTGAATTACATGCCCAAAATTATCTTCATTAAATTTGATGATGAAATAACGATCGCTAGTAAGTTTAAATAGGTATAAAAGTTCGTATGTAGAAATATCACCTTACAATTTTCAATTATATATAAATGAAGTTTTGCTTGATGACAACGCTCCCAATGTTTAACATGTATCTACTTAAGATAACTGTATAATCATTAAATGAAACGTAATTTGTTTTGAGAAATTATTAAACTATTAAACCATAAATATTGGTATTAATGTGATTAATATGCGAGACATTATCTTTTAAGTCTGCTTATACACATTGTTTTGTTTTTTTTTATCTATATGCGTCTACCGGGTTAAATTGCAAATAAAAACTATAGATATTAAAAGTAATAAAACTAAATGCTTTACTAAAAAGTGACTACGGGCGTATGGACTTGCAAACTTAAATTTTCCAACTTTTAAAAATTATACTTCCCCTCAGCCCTCAGTGGGCGAGTCCGACTCGTACTTGACTGATACTTTCTATTACTAAATAGGCAACACAACACTAACAATAGGAGAACAACGACTCGAGTTTATTATATTCCTTTATCATATTTCAGGCGTACTTGCTAAGTTGGATGAATCGGTGGGCCAAGTCGTAGCAGCGTTGAAATCCAAAAATCTGTTAGAAAACAGTATAATAATATTCACTACCGACAACGGCGGACCGCCAGAAGGTTTCAACGACAATAGAGCTTCTAACTATCCTTTGAGAGGGGTAAGCACTCTATAATTTTACAATCTATACCTATATATATATAAATAAAATCATCTTCACAGTTGTATCCCGCACACGGCAACTTTCCGCCAAATTCTGAAGGCATTGCGTGTTGAGTGGCGGAACTTAACGCCACGCTTTGCGTAGACACCAGAGCGAAGAAACGGAAATTAAATTTAAATAAATATTATTTATTTATACCTATATATAAATAGTTTAAATCGGTACAATTATTAAAGTTAAAAGCACTAGTCTTAGGAAACTCCTTACAGTCACACATCACGTTAATTATTTTGTTATCTTCTTAGTTACTCAATTCGACTACGGAGACGATAGTGTTGTAGCGCTATTTAAATTTTAAATTGAAAATATATATTTTCAATGAATGTCTCTTAAATCTGCCATAGCTTTATTATCAACTAAAACCGAATACCTTAAATATCTCATAAGATTTGGTTAAGTTCATTATTGTTTTGTAACTCTTCACCAGCGCTGTTAGATCTATAGGATTTCAAGAGCCACGATTCCAATTTTTTCTATGAATTTTCTTTATTTTGGTGAATAATGAAAAAATATTAAAATTATTGTAGGTAAAGAACACACTATGGGAGGGAGGTGTAAGAGGTGCAGGACTTTTATGGAGTCCGTTAATTCAGAAGAAATCTCGTATAGCCAAACAAAGATTTCATCTCGTAGATTGGTTACCGACGTTATTGAGTGCCGCTGGTATGAATGTCAGGTATAAATAATACTTAATATTGATACACTTTGGAAAGAACAATATTTTATAAAACGCAAAACTTAAAAAATAAAGTTTTTTTAGTTTGGCTTAAGATTTAAAATTGGGAAAATATATCGATTAGGGGAAACGCCAAAAGTTTTGGTTGTTTTGCTACTTTCAACCTACTTTTGGATGTAATGTGATAAATACATATAATAGGTCAGAGCTGGCTGTACTGAATGTCTGGTTTTAATACCATTAATTGCGACATTCTGAAGATGCAATAAATAAAAAAAACTACTAGTTCCCGCCATTTTTCAATTGTTTCTCGAGCAAGCAAAATGAACGTATGTAACGAAGAAATTCGGTACATTTTAAAGTTTAATTACAGAAAGGTAAAAATGCGACGAACCCGCGAATGAAATTTGTGCGGTTTACGGACCTAGTGCACTATCAATAAGAGTAGCACAAATGTGGTTCAAGCGTTTCAAGTCTGGAATTTTAGTGTGAAAGATGAGGTTCGCTCTGAACACCCTGTCACAGATAAAATCAGTGCCATCAAGATCGACATATTAATAGCTACGACATTGCTGAAGCACTGGATCATAAAACAGTATTACGTCATTTATGAAACTCTAGGTACAAGAAAAAACTTGACATTTGGGACACATGATGTCACTGAGAGAAGCCACGATGACATCTATAACAATTAGCCACGCAGCAAAAATTGAGAGAGCTTGGCTGGGATGTGTTGATGCATCCTCCTTATAGCCCTGATCTTGCTCCATCAGATTTCAACCTGTTTCGGTTATTGCAGAACTCTTTAGGAAACATAAAGCTAACCTCAAAAGAACACTGTAAACACTACCTTTTAGATTTTTTTAATCAAAAGTCTCAAAATATCTACAGGGATCATGGCACTACCTCGATCAAGACGGCACATACATATCATAAATGAACAAAAAATTATACCTAAAAAAATATTTTACTTTGTATGAACAATAGGAAAAAACTTTTACCTTATATATTTATGCTGTCCTAATGTATGCGACTATTTTATTAGATGTTTAATATAAAACCACTCTTAATAAGAAAAAGAGGAAGAGACAACAAATATAGTACACAATTTTTTGTTAAATTTTCGAGGCATTACACATTAAGTAGCGGTACTCAACGCCGCGCTTTTTGCCTTGGTACCAGAGCAAGAAAATGAAAATTTTCAATAAATAATAATTCAATCCCTCTAGTGGTAATCGAACTCACAACCGTCGCGTTACAGTCGCAGGCTAGTGCCTTTGTGCCAAAATGGCCTTTTATGCAATCGCCATATTATGTGCAAGTCTATATGTAATATTATGTTCAAATTTAACGCACAGATTAGAATTTATATCATTCCCAAAATTATTTGTACAAGACACGATGCGACACAAAATAGAAAAAAACCAGCGAAGTGCGACTCGGATTTGCAAAGAGTTCTCTGCCATTATCTATAAATACGGCAAAAAAAATTGTCTGTCGTATGAGAACCCCGAAAATATTTATTTTGTTCTGGTTTTTAGTATTCGTTGTTACAGCGGTTACATATACATAATCTGTAGAAATTTTAGTTGTCTTATCACGGTTTTATCAGATACAGACTGGTAAAGGCGGACAGACACAGACAGACGGATGGACATCGTGGTCTTGGTAATAGGGTCCCATTTTACCCTTTGTACGGAACCCTAAGTATGGTTTTATTTTCAGTACATTAAATAACATAGACGGTATAGACCAATGGAATGCTCTATCGAACGACTTAAAATCAGAAAGGAATAGTATCCTTCACAATATTGATGATGAATATGGATGCGCCGCCATTACAGTTGGCAAATGGAAATTACATAAAGGTATATTAAATATTATTTAATTTTATATAAATAATTATTAAGAAAATATGCGTTTATGTCTATGGTATGGGCCTTACTCAGGAAGTTGCTGAATTAAAAATAAATAAAGAAAAATAAATGTTTCAAAGTTTATTATTAACTTTCGTAATTAACGTAAAATGTTGAGTAAATTAATTTAAACAATATTTAACATATTTTTTAAAATATGGTATGAATAACATATTTATGATTATGTTTAATATTGGTTAAACTTAATTATTATTTATATCTTTCTAATATTATAATTTTGACCAATTGAACAAAATTAAAAAGATATTGTTTATCTCTTAATGAAATCATTAAGAGGTAAACAATAATATTCTTCTTTTGATGTGGCTGTTGTATATAATTTAAATATATTTAATGGAAATGAAAAAAAATGTCGTGGCGCATGGGCACAAGGTGTTAAAGCGAATGGTTGTGGGTTCGATCCACACTCGAGGAAATGAAATATTTATTTAAATTTGTATTTTTATTTTTTCGCTCTGGTGTCGAGGCGCAACGCTGAGTTCCGTCACTCAACATGCAATACCTCCAGAATTCGACGGAAAGTGGGAAACGGAGTGCTAAGCACTAGGTCGCCTCTGCCTACCCCGCTGTGTGCGGGATACAGCGTTAAGTTGGTTTTTATTCAATCTTTTGAAATTTTATTTGATTTTGCTTTAAAAATCTATACAGAAAGATATATGAAATACGTGGTTTGTCTTGCGTAAATCATTATACCGCGGGAGTTTCGGAATAAAAAGTAGCATATATATATTGCTCTAAAGTTTAAACCGCTTCTCTTAGTCATAAGATTTTTTTATTATGGTTTGTCACAGAATGCCTCTTTGTGACTTATTTATAAGAGATAAACATGGGCGTAGGAATAGGGGGGGTTGTTTGGTCCGTGTCCACTCCAGAAATTTTAGTGACAAAAAAATTACCCCAAATAAAATACCTTTTACACATAAATATCTAAAGAGTAAAGTCCAGTTCAGTAGTTCCAGATCTCTTAAGCAAACAAGCAAACAAACTTCCGCTTTATTATATTAGTATAGATATAGATAACGTTTGCCAGCGAACGTGACGTTTGTTGTTCCGATTCTCTTCTAGAGATAATGATTATATATTTTTTTCATTTTTCTTCACTGTTGGACAAAGCGCGGCGTTGAGCTCCTCCAGTCAACAGTAATGTCTATGACAACTAAACATTGCGTATTCAATTGCGTGTTGAACATTAGGTTCCCTATACCGACACTGCTATGTTAAAAACCAGTTAAAAAAAATGTTTTTTTTTTAAATAATTATAGGAACAAATTACGACGGAGCTTGGGACTTTTGGTATGGACCGGCCGCTAGAGACGGTCACTACGACGTGAACAGAGTTATTACAAGTCCAGCTGGACTTGCTTTGGGAGAAATGGGTTTAATGCCGAATAAGGAAAAGATTTTAGAAATAAGGTGATTTTATATAATTTTTTTAGTAAAAAGAGCACCACGTCTGTCCTAGATGTGGTGCAGGGTCACAAGATTCCCACTCGAGGAAATGAAATATTAAAAAAAATAAATGTAATTTTTGTGTGTTAATGTTTGTGTGTGTAATTTTATCTATGTATTATAACATTATTTTTACAAAACCTTTTTTTAACATTTTTAGAGAAAAAATTACATTAAAATGCGATAGATTTAGCAAGATAGCCTGCAACCCATTGAAAGCGCCGTGCTTGTTCGATATTGAAGAAGATCCGTGTGAGACTATAAATCTCGCAGACAGGCAAGTTACTTAATGTGTGTTTTTATATGTTCAATAAAATTGTAACCAATTGCTGTTTGTTCAAAGTCAAACTCTGATTTTTGATAGAACACTAAAGTAATTTAGATTAGTAAATAAATAATTTTATGGTTCAAGCGGGCGAAGCCGCGAGCGGGTCGCTAGAAGGGGTGTAAGTACAGTTAACTTAAGGGGCAAACATTAAATTATAATTAATTCGCCTTATACATCTAACGCTTGCAAAGAACATGAGAGTTATTGCCAAATATTTTGTATAAAGATACATTCTACGATTACGGCTCACAAGGAAGTAAATTAATATATTTTATTATACAAATGAAGATTGAAAACACTACCATCGTGTACTGCGCGACGATTGTTTTGAATGTATCAATTCCCCTCATCTATCTGGAATCAGACAGTTTTTATTTAGAATTTTCTCAGTTCCGCTATCTATTTAATATACAAGGTGGAGTTTGGGAAGTGTCAGCGCTCCTTTTACGGGAACAGCATATAGGGTAAAATATTTTAGACCTAACGAAATTAATCAAGATACCTATTACATTTAGGATATTTTTTTCATTTCACTATATTTATCCATACATGTATTTCGTGTGACGCAGTTACGCAAAGATACGAATAACGTAAACACATACTACTACAAAAATACTACTAAAGGTTGAACAACTTTGAACTTTGCCGCCAATACCTACGACCCGATTTCGGAATGAGGCGCATGCGGCGGTTTCCCTTTGATAGGTTTATGTGTGCGGGCGTCGTTCTTAACAAATGGCGTTTTATATTACAACAATTATTTTATTTTTTATCTTGTTTAAAAAAATAAGTTTCTCATTTTTTGGGAAAAAAATAGTTGTATTAGGCTTTTATAGAATATTCAATTCTGTGGTTTCATTTATAGTGGTGCTGCCACTTCCACCCTGTATAATACCAGAGAATTTAGTGTCAAGATATTTCTATCATGGCATGTGAGGCGAAACTCAACGTCATAGCATAATACTATTTCTTTTTACAGTGAACCAGAAATTTTAGAGCAAATGCTTGAAGAACTGGACAAAATAAACAAAACGGCCATACCGCCAAACAATAGGCCTTTAGATTCAAAGGGGGATCCCCGGCTTTGGGGACATGCGATTACCAATTTTGGAGACTATGAAAATGAAAACTTTGACGAACGAGTAACTTGCTAAATTAATTTCATAATAGAAAAAACATGGTTTTCTGTAATATTATTTTTGGTTGGTTTTGAGTATATGCGATGAATAATTTGGATACTTTTAAAGTCTAAAAGGTGAAACCGTTTACCTTATTAACAATGTATGTAATTTTAGTAAGTACATTGAAGAATATTTAACTAAATTTAGAACAAAATATCAGCCTTGTAGAATTAACAATAACATTATTTTTAGATTTTTTTATTGCTGTTGTACGAAGTGCCATAATATTATTTTCCTTTTTAAACAAATTTTATTTTCATATTAAGAAAAGAAAAAAAATTATGATTACTATTTAGACGTAAGTTGAATGCTAACACAACATTTATATTTTTTTAATTACTTTTTTTTAACTTCACTCTTTATCAGGCATATAGCAGGATAGGCAGAGGGCACCTAGTGTTAGGACTCGGTTAACACTCTCCTCCGTATTTTGGAGAAGTGTTGAGTGGCAGAAATTTGTTTTCAGAACGAGAAAATAAAAAATAAATTAAATATTTCATTCCCTCGAATGGGAATCCAACAAACAAACGCGTTTACTTGTGCCATTGTGCCACGACTGGCCTCTAACTACTGGTATTCATTTAAATATTTGTGTTTATAATAATAAGAGTATCTGAGATTGATGACCATTGCGATTAAAGAATTTTATTAATGTTTCAAATATGTTGTATAGAGCATTGTTTATCTTGTTAAATATAATAATTTTATTTGTTATCTGTTATTATTGATGAATAAAGTTAAAATAAAAGTAAATAAAAAATTTGCTTCACGCTGTATCCCGCACACAGCAGGGTAGGCAGAGGGAACCTAGTGTTAAGACACTCCGTTCCCCACTTTCTGCCGAATTCTGGAGGCATTGCGTGTTGAGTGGCAGAACTCAACGCCGCGCTTAACCTCGACACCAGAGCGAAGAAATGGAAATATAAATTTAAGTAAATATTTCATCTCCTCGAGTGGGGATCGAACCCACAACCAGTCGGTTTGCAGTCACAC
>JAATLQ010036818.1:26587-43475 GCA_013421005.1 Heliconius erato x Heliconius himera | reverse complement strand
GAAATAGAAAGACAGAAAGAGATAAAATTATTAATAATGTAGCTGGTTTTGTTTAGTTTTTTTATTAATATTTTACTATGGTTACGTTTACTTATATTTTTTTTATTTACAATAGGTACATATTTTCACAAACAATTTCCTAAATATATCTATAAGCATTCGTAAAGTTTAAGCGGGCGAAGACGCGTCCGGGTCCGCTAGTTTATTATATACATATATGCTAGTTAGTTATCTGTGCTATAAACTATTAAAAGTTAACACCATATTATGAGTTCAGTTCTTAGTTTACACTATATTATAATTTTTACAATATCTACTAAGAGTGTTGTATGTAAATGACGAAAGAAAACAATATAAATAATTCAATAGCTAAATATAAATAAATATCTGAAATTATTTAAATGACATCTCTTAAAACAAAACAGATCTTATTCAATTTGATAAAAACCGTGACAACGATACCATTTTTCTTCCCAATGCTGCTTATTATGTGCACACTTGCGACTTTTTTTCCATTACTAAAAGAAAAAATCTTAAGCAGTTAATTTTTTTTCTTTTCATAGCATGATAATCATCTAGTGTCAAAACACTCCGTTCTTGGCTTTCTATCTGAGTATTTCAATTAAAAGGTTGGAGTTATTGTAGGACGCATTTCGCCACGACGGCCTCTATTTTTGATTCGTTTTATAATATTTTTTTAACCGTACGTAAATAATCAATTATAAAAAAAAAACAAAACAATGAATACATACATACTTTGGTTTTTTTTCTTTTTTTTCAGCTTCACACTGTATCCCTCATGTGTGAGTGGCGGAACTCAACACCATACTTTGCTTGGACATTATTTTATTTCTTCGGGTGGAAATAGAACCCACAACCTGTCGCGTTATGTCATACGCGTGTGCCTTTGCCACAGTTGACCTTAAATAAATAAATCAGCTTCACGATGTATCCCGCACACAGCAGGGTAGGCAGAGGAAACCTAGTGTTAAGACACTCCCGTTCCCCACTTTCTGCCGAATTCTGCCTTAATATTTTAAATATAATATAATGTTATTTTTCTTGAAGAAACCCACAATCACTGCGTTTATAGTCACTGTTCCACTGCCCCACAACGGCTTTTTCATATATGCTTTTACTGTATACGATACGACTGTTAAAACATGTTTAATAAAAAGTGCGTAATTTCAAAAATATTCTGCTATTCACATTCGAAAGTGTGTAAACACAGCACTTGTCACTTCCCAGCGTTTCGAAATGAAATGAGAGGTACTTATTTAGAGCACCACAAATGTCAGATATCAACCTAAATTGCCTTTTAACATATTTTCAGCCAACGAAAAGTATTATACCGATATAATAAAATATAAGCCTTTTTAAAATGGATTCTGTAAGGAAAATAATATAATGTAATATATTTTGTTAGATTTAGCGATTATATGAGTTTAGTGATAGCTAAGCTTTGGCTTGTTAGGACACTTTGTTCTCTGTTTCTTTTATAAATCTTTCGGACTAATTTTTGTGTTGTATGGCGGAATTCTACGCCGCGCTATCTTGAATGATAATAATTCATTAAACTTATATTATAATTAAGTGAGAAGTGGGGAACTAGAAGTGTTAATGGGGAACGGAGTGTTTTGGTTTCTAGGTGTAACCATGCTATGTACGATACAGTGCGAAACTAAAAAAAGCCATCGCAGCATAGCGGAACAGGCAGAGTCTAATTGTAAACTTGTGATTTACTTGGGTTCGATTCCCATTCGAGGAAAAAAATGTTCATTTTTCTGTTCTAAAAAGGGAAAAGACAGCATTTAATTTCGCCACTCAAAGCGCAATGTCTCTATGAGTTCTGTGTTTTCCGAATAGTAGAGTGACTTAATGCCGGAGTTTCTTCATCTTAGATATTCTGTTACTATAAAAAATATATATAATAAATGAATAAGGATTCTTAATATTCCACGTCCTGTTACCATAACCCTTATATAGTTAGTATGTTTGTTAAAGACAAATTTATGTTATTCAATTTATAGAAGTTAATTATTCAATTTCCTTATAGTAGTTGGCTTTTTTTATACTTCATGCTGTATGCTACTACAGGTTGAGACACTTCGTTCCCCACTTTCCCTTTAAATTCTCAAAATAGGGCTAGTTTAGTGAAGAAACTTCCTTTCACGCGCCACGGAACTGTGGAATGGCCTACCGACGGCAGTGTTTCCTGGTCGACATTACATGGGTACCTTCAAAAAGCGCGTCATTCTCCACCTTAACAGCCGGCAACGCTCCTGTAGCTCCTCTGGTGTTGCACGGGGTCGTGGGCGGTGGTAATCACTTACTATCAGGTGACCCGTACACTCGTTTGCCTTGTCCTTTTACATAAGAAAAAAAAGAAACTCTACGCCAAACTTTGTCTTGTTATCAGCAAGGAAATGGATATTGGTTTTCGGATCTCGTATTCGTTGACTAAGGGTATTCCCTTAGCAATGTTAAAATAAATAATTCAAAGAGGAAAAATCAACCTGTCCACTATGTTATATATAATGAAAATACACTTAACTTAAATATCTTAATTTGTAGCGTCACAGGTGTTGCATTAATAAAATCTTTTGATCAAACCCATTAGAGAAACTGGAGCCGCTATAAGATCCTGAATAATTTCATTAAATAATTCAATTTTATGAATGAATATTCAACAAGTTATATTTAACTTCTAATTGACAAAATTGAATTTATTTAGCGGCGGTATTGATTTGTTGGATTTATAAACCATATCAGGAAAGATAATTGTTATGAAATTTACAATTTTGCATATTTCTTATTTTTTATTTTATTTTTATACTAGTACCTGCTCGCGGCACTGTCTGCTTTATCCACATATTTATTTATTTACTTACTAATCTGGATTGATTTTATGTTCTAATAACATTATTTTTATGGCAATATTAAATAAAAATCAGCTCCACGCTGTATCTCGGGGACATAGCAGGAAAAATAGTGATAAGACTCTCCGTTTTCCAATTTGTAGTAAAATTATCAAACAAAATAGCAGCAAAATAACCACTTAAGTATTTTCTAAGAAGACGTAGATTTAATCCTTTCCCATCTTTTACTTTTCATATAAATATAAAAACATAGTTATTATATTATAAGTTATTTTAATCACGAAATTCGATAAGCTTGCGTTGGGTGTACCTAAAGCGCTAACGGCATCGCCTCTGGCCGTCGAGACTAATGTGATCATCGAAATTGCTACAGTACTTGGATTACGTATAGATATAGGAATTAAAGAATTTGTATTATATGACCAAATATTATGGAAGAATAGCCTATTATTTTCTTTTTTTGTATGGATATGTTTTTGAAGGAAAGAATTGAGGGCTTCGTAGGTCAGAGCAGAGTCTGACTGTAATCACGATTGTTCCTAGCTCTGTAAGCTGACGTATGTAAGATAAAGCATAAAAACAAAACTGGAAACCAACTACAGTAGACACAATAATTAACTTCGATAATCAGACAGGAGCAGGACTGTGTGACTGTAAACACGAGAGTGAATTCGATTCCGAATGAAGGAAAAGAAACTTTTAAAATTTTTATTGTAAATATTTCATGTCCTGAGTTTTGAAACTACGTATTCTGTCTCCATTGTGCTTACATCTGGTAAGCTATTATGCTGATAAAAATAAAAAAAGTACTTTTACATAAATTATGATGTATGAATTTTATGTTACTTTAAAGGTATATAGGAGAATTAAAAAAATATTAAATTAATAATAATAAAAAATGTTATAGGTACACTACCATGTGTTTAATATAGTATTCTATATGCCGTAACATACGCGTCTCAATAGTGAGTGACCAAGGCTACCGCTAGTACCTATTATTCAAAAGATTTTTTGAATATATTTTTTATTGTTTTATTAATATATATTTATTAAATTTAATTTGAAATTTAAGAACAAAGAATAGCAAAATCTTCATTACAAACAAATTTTATCTCTATACTTTTTTACCATGTGCTTTCATCTTCTTTTTTAAAATATACATGCGTCATTGTAGCAGTAGATAACATATGAATTTAAGCATTATAGTTATAAGTGTGATCTCTTATCTGAAAAATAAATTATTTTTCGGATAAAATTTGGAAATTGAAGAGCGGAATGTCTTGATACTAGGTCATTCTCTCTTTCTCTTTGAACCTGCTATACGACACACAGGGATAAATAAAAAAAAATCTCCCGAAAATTCACACTCATCTTAAATCGTTTCTTCCCATCTAATACTTCCTTTATTTACCTAATTACTCCATGATCATTATTTCTAATATTTTAATGATGTAATCAAATCATAGATAATTCAATGAACAATACCAAAATTAATAAAACGACAAATGTGAATGAAATCACAAAAATATATATTTGTAATTCACAAAGAAAAACGTCGAGTACACAGAACTGAACATAATATTATATTTATACACATTTGATCAAAAGCACACACTCGTTTGAAGAGCTTTTTTGCTAAATTTGATTCTTGAACCTTTTATTTTTAAATACATTTAAATACGCACACGCTCTCAGTGAACTGTGAGTAAGGGACATATTATTTGAAGAACTGAGTTGTATTAAAAATCAATAAACGTTATTTAATAAATATGGCCTACTTCGTCGTGTTTTCTCGTGTTTATATTTGAATTATTTCTTAGGTAAAAAATAAAAAATTAAATCAGCTTCACGCTGTATCCCGCACACAGCAGGGTAGGCAGAGGGAAAGTGTTAAGGCACTCCGTTCCCCAATTAACGCCGAATTCTGGAAGCATTGCGTGCTGAGTAGCGGAACTCAAAGCCGCGCTTTGCCTCGACACCAGAGCGATGAAATGAAAATATAAATGTAAATAAATATTTCACTTCCTTGAGTGGGGATCGAACCCACAACCAGTCGATTTTGCAGTCCCACTTTGTGCCTCTGCGCCACGACCGGCCTCTTTCTTAGGTAATGTAAAATAATTAATTACGTCTTATTGATATCTATATTTGGCTACGAAGCCTTATTAAGACTATATTTGAAATTGTTTTGCTCTTTACCATGAAATATGATGATCACACGAGCATGACACCCACGTGGTAAATCCATGAAGATCTAAACAGTTTGTTTATCTATTGATGAGTAATAATTCATTTAGGATTTGAATCTAATACCAAAATTTATTTATTTTTGTAAAAAATCACAGTAACAGCTTTCAAAAAATGGAAAGAAAAATCCATACCCTCACCGTGCATTATATATATAAACAACACAGATATCTGCCTATAAATATATAAATTTCATTCGTTATACTCTTTATTTTGATCATAACACATAATATTATAATTTCTAATATGAAAATCAAATCTGTTTTAGTCCCTTGGAATCCAGTGAAATAAAAACGAAAGGTTCCATTTTCATACAAAAAAATCATATACATTATGATAATATACCTACCTGTACCTCAATTAAAATTCATGTAAATCTGTAACCGACAAGGGTCGTATGTGGCTGATATTAAAAACGGTAAAAAATATTTAGAAATAGAATATGTTTCCAAAACAATTAAAATACCGACGTAGCTAAATGCGACAACATCTATCTGAACGTGCCTCAGTTGTAGATTCGATTCCAACTTAAAAAAATATTATAATTTTAAATTATTTTCTTTTTTGTGGTCTGGTTTTTCTTAATAATTATTGTCTATTAATTTTTTTATTAGAGATAACTAGAAGGCGCGCCACTGAGTTCCGCCATAGAACTCGTAAGGTCTTGAAATTAGGTGGTAAATGGAAACTGCCGTGGCGCAGGGGCACAGGTGTGGAACTGTATACTATTATGGGTTCAATTCTCACTCGAGAAAATAAGGTATTTAATATTTTCATTTCCTTGCTCTGGTAACGTAGCAAAGCAAAAAAGCGAAGCGGCTTTAAGTTCCGCCCCTTAATACACAATTCCTCAAGAATTCGACAGAAAGTAGAGAATCGAAGTATCTTAATGGGGAACGGAGTCTCTTAACACTAGGTTCCCAAGTTCCCCCTGACTACGCTTCAGCACAAACCTAAAAAAATCTACTTGCCTAAGTTACAAAACCACCCTACATACCTACAATTCATTGAACCAATTGAATAATATAACCGCTTTCTCAAACGTTTTTCTATCCACAAAGACTATAATATTAATAAGAATATATGCTCGTACCTACTGAAAATGTACTTTACACTTCTAGAGATAAGATAGGTTAGTGTATGTATGGCGGTCTATCCACAGCCCCTGCCTTTCATCTGGTCCTTTCAACCGGAGGCTGCAATTATAGCTAACGTACCTCAGGGATGTTTATATTTCAGAGATCTCTTGCGTTGAGAAAATGAGAATTTTTTTGCGGACAATGATGCTTTTGCTTTGTTAATTACAAGGATTGTAGATTTAGTTATTATTATGTATGTTGTTTTTTGTGATTCGTATTCTGTATTTAATTTTATAATGCTGAAGTGTTTGTTTGGTTCGACTTGCTTATCTCAGGAACTGCTGTTTCGTTTAAATATTACTTTTGGTGTTGAATAGTTCATTAATCGAGGAAAGCTGTATTGTATTACGGCTATCATTTCGATGTAACATTGCGTGTTGCCAGACACGCAATGACAATATTAAATATTTAATTTTCCCCGACATGGAATCGAACTTATAACCGCCGCTTTTACAGTCGCACGTTTGTTCCCCTACGCCACGTAGGCCTCAATATTAATATAATTATAAAACAAGAATATGAACAATAAACTTTAAAATGTTTTGAAATATTATATTTAAATCTTTATACGCTGTATTATGCCAGCGTGGAAAATAAATTAATTATATTAATTAATAAGTGAGGTTCGAACATAAAAATTGCATTTATGTGGTGTGCAGGTTCCATCGCGAGTGGGGCTCATTAAGAACTACGTTGAACTCGCAAGAGTAAGCTGCATACCTGTATTACCACTAATAAATTATGATTGGACGGAGAGGACTGAGCGAGGAAAAAGAGTTAAAATGACCTCGTATGACCGGAGTGAAGTCATTACAAAATATAAAAGTCTTTGTTGTAAGTCTATTTTGTTTAAAAGGAGTTATTTTCGCCTAAGCAGTATCCATCTCTTTCTCTTTCATGGTGGAAACCGGATTATACAATCATACTTTGTCCCACTGCATCACGATGGTCTATGACTTATGAGTTGTATCTTGCATACTTCAGGATATTCTAGAGTGGCGGAACCTAACACCGCACTTTGCCTCGACACCAGAGCGAAGAAATGACCGGTTTGAAGCCAGAGTAGATGCATTATGTATTTTGTACATACACATATACAATTAACATAATAATCCTTATATCATTTAACATTCGTATGATCTTTATTATATAGTCGTATAAGACGGAACCCTTGATATCTAAAAGTCTCGCTCATCTCGCAGATTTTTCACCTTTTATACTGCAAGCCGTGAGCCTTAGCTCTCATTTTGTCAAGGAAAATACAAAATTTTCTTCCTTACGCTTCCCGTAAAAATATATGAAACAGTGATACGAGATATAACTTTATGAGCTTCCTCCTTTCTATTTGACGTACTACAAAAATAAGATAGCTTTAGAGATATTAATCCCTATGAAATTTTTAAAACTTAGTATTAAAAATTGTTTAAAATGGACGTTGTGAGTTTAGAATATAATTAAATATTATAATATCACAATATTATATTAGTTATTGAGTGTGAATTATTAGAAATAAAATAATTTGACCGGTTGTGTGTGCGTTCCCACTTGAGGGTACAAATTATTTTCCATTCACGGCCTGGTAGTAAGTCAAATTATGGCGTTGAACTCCGCATCCAACATGAAATTCAAAGTTGGATGTAAAGTGAGGAACAGATGGTTTTAACACTAAGTCCTTTTTGCTTACTATGCTTTGTGGGAAAAAGAGTGATGCTACTTTATTTGGATTTAACAATGTGATTCTCAAAATGAAACCAAGGCAAGGTTATACAACAAAGAAATAATTAAATTGATTGATTATCACATATTTCTTTTACTAAAGGTTTACAGTGTATATTACTTTTAATAAAATTAAATTAAATTAAATAATAAATCAGCTTCACGCTGTATCCCGCACACCTGGGTAGCCAGAGGGAACCTAGTGTTAAGACACTCCGTACCCCACTTTCCACAGAATTCTAGAGGCGTTGCGTGTTGAGTGGCGGCACTCTACGCCGCGCTTTGCCTTAACACCAGAGAGAAGAAATGAAAATACAAGTATAAAATGTACAAAATAAAAGATTATTACTTGATATTTACGGATATAAAATAAAATTACATCAGAAAAAGTACACAAGGTTAAAGTTACAAACTTCCACTAACGTCGTTCCCTGTTACCCTTGTAGTAGTCTCGAACACTATTCCCCTTATTTGAGTGATTTAGGAAGCTGTCTCGATAAATTTTTCGCCTCTGTTCTTTTATATTTGACTTTAACAATATTTTGTACAAAATCACAAATGTGAAATCGGTGACAGTTTTTTTAATGTTATTTTTTAATTACGAGTATGTTTTCGCGTTTTTAATTAATATATGTATAATAATATATAATGATATGTATCTTTAACTTCAAGCTGTATCACATATATAAAAAAGGCAGAGAGTTAAGACACTCTGTTTGCCAGATTTCCGAGAAATTATGTATAGAGTGATAGAAATTAAAGCTGCAGTTTTTCTTATGATCAGAACGATGAAATAAGAATACAAAAAAAAAATAAAATTAAATCTGCTTCACGCTTTATCCCGCACACAACAGGGTAGGCAGGGGGAACCTCGTGTTAAGACACTCCGTTCCCCACTTTCCGCCGAATTCTGGAGGCACTGCGTACTGAGTGGCAAAACTCAACACCGCGCTTCACCTCGACACCAGAGCGAAGAAATGAAAATATAAATGTAAATAAATATTTCAAGTGGGGATCGAATCCACAACCAGTCGGTTTTACAGTCACACTTTGTGCCTCTGCGCCACGATCGGCCTCTAGAATACAAATATAGATTGAATTTTTTATATACTCTTTCATTTAAGCCCTTTATTGGTATAATTTACTACGGTTAAAGTAATATAAATAACATAGACGTAACTACTTTTCAAATTGTTTCTGATTTAAGGGTAGCATTCCCGGAAACCCTAACTTTAGCGTTCGTTAGTTATGTATTAAACTTTCCCGCACACTCATGCTCCATTAGGGATAAACAAGAAAGAAAGTACCTAATTAAAGAACGAAAAAAAAAACTTTTTATAGTAACTACCAAAAGACTTGAGTATATATTTTGCCACTTTCAGTCAAAGTTTCGAAACGTAAAAAATCATATTTATCCGTAATTTTCATTTTTATTTTCGTTAGCGAATCGATCAGTGGAACTCAATGCTACGCTTGTCTAGTAAAGCAGGAATCGAAGTATTTTAAATTCCTTATAAATCAAATTAAATTTAAATTAATTGAGTTCTGCCACTCAACACGCAATGCCTCCAGAATTCGGCAGAAGGTGGAGAATGGAGTATCTTAACACTAGGTTCCCTCTGCCTACCCTGCTGTGTGCGGGATACAGCGTGAAGCTGATTTATTTATTTTTTTTCAATTTAAATTAAATCAGCTTCACACTATATTTTGGACACAGCAGGGCCCGCAGAGGAAACCTAATATTAAAACACTCCGTTTCCCACTTTCCTTTATCGTATATATTATAATTATTTTTTACCACTCACCCCATTATGATGCAATAAGTGGAGAACGGAGTGTTTTTTGTGCTGGAGAGAGTGCTACTCCCTTTTGTGCAGAACAATAGCGTAAAGCCCAAAAAATACAAACAAGTAAATAGAACTATTTTTAAACATTTTTTAAGTGTTATTCCACACTTAGGGAAGAAAAATACTAACTTAGAAAACGTATAAAAATTTGAATGCAGCGGGACTCAAACCCGCGCCTCCTGGAAACCTATCTGGTCGGTTTTCTAAATAAGTAAATAGAACTACTTCCAAATTCACAAAAATCCACAAAATAATAGCACAAAGTAAAATAATGTTAATCACCTCCCTGTTCAGCTGTTGCAGTAAAGTGTATATAATTAAAATAAAGTATTAGTATTAAAGTTTTAAAAACTAAATTATTTCTCCCATCGGCAAGCGTAGCGGTATTAATATGAAACTTTGTATGCAACACAATAATAAATATGAAATAGAGACCATTTGCCGTTCATTACACGAACTTTGACTATAACGTGTTTTATTAAATCTATTTTACTTTTCCGTTCCTTATTTTTTTTTTGTTATTGCTTTTTAGTTATGAAAATGTATCGATTTTATGGAATAATTTTTGTATTCATTGTATTTTTAAGGGTTTTTCGAAAGTAATAAAAAAAATCAACTTCACGCTGTATCCTGCGCACAGCAGGGTAGGCAGAGGGAACCTAGTGTTAAGACACTCCGTTCCCCACTTTCTACCCAAATCTCGAGGCATTGCGTGTTGAGTGGCAGAACTCAGCGCCGCGCTTAACCTCAACACCATAGCGAAGAAATGGAAATATAAATTTAAGTAAATATTTCATCTCCTCGAGTGGGGTTCGAACTCACAACCAGTCGGTTTTACAGTTCCACCTCGTGCCGCTGCGCCACAACTGGCCTCTAGAATCTATCGAATCTACAACCGTCGCAACTATGAAATTATTAAAAAAACATACAGACAGACAAACTTTCTATATATCATTTTATTCTACATACCACGCTTAGTATCAATTCCCTTGAGACAAATAATACAGAATATACACTGCATTTCATAAAGTACACTGAAATAACGCGGTGGGATATTTGGAACTAACGTATTTATTATACTGTAATTGTTTAGTGAAAGGTTAATATTCATTGTAAATGTATATAAAGGCGTCAGTCATGGTGTTGTGGTATAGAGTCTAACTGTAAACGACGGTTGTAAGTTCGATTTCCACTCGGGAAATTAATTATTTTCATTTCCTTTATATGGTAACAAGACAGAGCACCGTATTGGGTTAAATGTAGAGTTTGAGTCTTAACTCAATACTTATATTGAGGTAAATATATTTCTAAAACAATAGAAACTATTATGTGCTAATAAAAAAAATAAAAAAGATACTAGAGAAAACTTTACTTTCCGTATCCTATCCCGTACAAAGAAATTGTGTTGAGTAGCTGAACTCAACCCCACGTTTTATATTATTACCAGATTGAAATTAATATGTTGCCCTAAGTGGAAATCGAATTTACAACCGTGCCTTAACAGGCATGCGCTGTGCCTCTGTGCGCAAAGGCGACAATGTATTAATAAGTGACAATAACAATTCTAAGTTCTATTTTTCGTTCTTTAGATGTAGGTATCTATTTTTATATTATGTTTTTTAAACTTCTTAATTTTCCCTGAATTCGAATCTAATATTTCCTATCAAGAAAGCAATTCCTATTTTATACTAACATTTTTCATATTGTAGAATCAAATTTGTTATTTTACTCTATACAGAACATATTCGAGAGTGGATTTCAACTTGCTTTTATTCACTACTATAAAGCGACAATTTTGATGTCATGCCACAAGTGCACTTTGAATTATAGAGGGTACTCTGCCAAAAATTTTATATTATTATGTTTCCCAACAATACATTCATTATATTATTTTATTTTATTTTGGCATCTCCATATTTGTTTATGTTATTTCATTTTATATTAAAATACTAAAATCATCTAATATGATTTTACTTTAGTATTGCCTAAAATAAACTGTATACTCGGAGGAATAATTATATCCTAAAATACATCGTTAAATTAAAAGAAAAATTTGGAAGTATTTTATATTTCAATGTCAATTCTAGGCTAATATGTATTCTATACATTTAAGCTGTAAAATGTGTTTTCTACGTATCAAGCTTAATCTTCTTTCTTTAATGATTTCATTCTTAAAAGCATATTTCGTACAAAAAAATCACGATGGGTAACAATATTCGTGATATAGCGGAATTCCGCTTAATAAACAAATAATGTTAAAAAACTATTAGTCAAGTCGAATCGAACTCTCAACAGGAAGTTCAATTTGTAAAAGCTGACAAACTTAAGTTTATGGGCGTTTGCACTCACTTTATATGAAATGAATTACAATTATAAGTTTTTAATAGTTTTATTTGTTATATTAATAATTATAAATCTTAATTTTTCGCATTTTTTTCTTTATTTATACTGCAAGTTCTCACTTATTGAAAACTTCATAAATGTAGATCAACGGGAAATATCCTATTATAGTCTTAGATTAACGAATTTGACGAATAAAATTAACAAATTTAAGATTGTGTGCACTCTATTGTATGAAATCAACAACAAATATAAGTTTTGAATAATACTTATAAGTTATATAACTCTTTTTTGTCCTTTTGGGGTATGAAACCCTATAAAACAATATCTGTTTATATTAGGTTAGATTTTTTCCTATTTTTTCTCTCTGATCGTACGTTCCAGTACCTCTATATTTTTTTATAATTTGAATTCACTACAATCGCTTTATTCACAAAAAAAAAAATTCAATTTTATTTTCAAATTTAAATTTAATATATGAATGGAATAAAAATAGGTTACGCAAAAACAATAAAATAAGCCGCAATCGTCCTTTCACGTTGAATTTTGTTTAATATATTTTGGCTTAGTATAAGCAAAATATGGCAAATGTGTTTTGCGGTTTTTGAATTTCAACGCAACCACTTACAATAAAATGCCTACAAACATATTATAAACTATTTTGATAGAATTATGAATTTAATAGGTAAAATATTTTTTTTTGTTTTTACTGACAAATCACTCCAAAATTGACAAAAAAGAGAGAATATTTACAAATAGGTTCATCCTAGTCATATTCAATGCTAAATACGTAAGTTTGGAGAGCAGACGGATTTAAGAAAAGTAAACAAACACATTTCAAACTCTGTTTTTTTACCGTGGTTTTCGTGTAAAGGATGGGAAGTTCATATTAGTTATATCAATATTGCATAAACATTGGGTCGGGACAAATGTACAAATTTTCAAAGAAATTCCTAAAGAGAGCTGTAAGTACTTTTTATTCTTTTAAAAAAGAGAATTGCTCCAGTCTAACTTGTATATGTCAGGTGAGTGTATCTGCATGAGCTGAGAGAGATCAGTGCTAAAACACTTCAGCTCTACTCTATTACCCATGTCCGATTATTAAAATATAAAAAAAAAATCTGCTTCACGCTGTATCCCGCACATAGCAGGGTAGGCAGAAGAAACCTAGCGTTAAGACAATCTGTTCCCCACTTTCTGCCGAATTCTGGAGGCATTGCGTGTTGAGTGGCAGAACTCAACGCCGCGCTTAACCTCGACACCAGGGCGGAGAAATGGAAATATTAATTTAAGTAAATGTTTCATCTCCTCGAGTGGGGATCGAACCCACAACCAGTCGGTTTTGCAGTCACACCTCATGCCGCTGCGCCACGACCGGCCTCATTTTTTTACTGTTACTTAAGCATAATGACTAATAAAATCAAACTAAGCAAATCTATTCTAAAATCTGCTATTCCAGTCTTTATCACCAATTACAAATTTTAGACTTTTTATGTGAAGGTGGAAATTAAAAAAATTTTTTACAAAATACAATATACGTTAGCAAAATTAAAACTGAAACTGCATTGTGATCGTTCGTGAAAGGTTTTATAATGGATTGGTCAACACAAACACGATGTTCTGAACAAAAAACATTTTATTGAGAAAGTTTTTCATTTCCAAAGTTTTAATATGATTTTATTATGGTTTTGGGGGAAATATTGACCTCAGCAAGAACGTTAGCATAGTTAATGATGATTTTTTAGCTGGTATATACGATTACAACTTTAGTTTGATTAATTATTACATTTATAGTAAGTATTTTGATATATTGTTTTTTTAGCTTCACGCTATCTATCCCCCACTTTGCAGGGTAGACAGAGACAACATGGGAATGTTAAAACACTCCGTTCCGAATTAAGACACTACGTTCCCTACTTTCCTGTGAATTCTCGAATTGCATACTGAATGGTGAAAGTTGTAGCCAGAGGGAGGAAAATATTAAAATCTGTTTCTTTCCCCGAAAGAAAAACGAACTCACAGCCGTCGCGGTTACAGTCACACTCATATGCCCCTAAGCCACAACGGCCTCTAGATGATATACTCATTATGCATATAACAGCTTCACTTTTTGTAGCAGGTTACGGATAGAGAACGTAATGCTTAAGTACTTTGTTCTTCGGTTTCCTTCCTTGAGGCTTTGCATGTTAAACGGTAAAGCTTAGAGTTGTTTGGCCAGAGTTAGTAAATAAAAATAATTTGATCTTCTTTTTGATTGGGAAACGAACCCACAACCATCACGTTTACAGTCAGGTACTGACCAACTGCGCCACAATAGCCTGATCATTGTATACAATCGTATATACAACAGCAGGCAAAGTTTTCCATTAGGACACTTTCGTTCCCTTGTTGCCACCGAATTTTTGAAGCATTGAGAAAATATTCAATATTTCATTCCTTCGACTCCAAATCGAACCCACAACCATCGCGCTTACAATCGCAAACTTGTGTACCTGTGCCACTACAACCTTCATCTTTGAAATACTAAAATTGCCTATGGCTTAATAGATGACAAATGGATAAAAAAAGTTGAAAAAGGTTTTCCACTAAAGTCTATCCTGTTCAAATTTAGATTTTTTTTCTATAGTAATTTGTATTGAACTCAGTTGCTTGTAGCTGAAATATGAAGTAAGTTTGCCGAAACTTCTATTACAACATAATTATTTGCTTATATTTATAGTAATGGCTAAGCAAATTAAAAATAATTCGCATTATAATCAATATTTTTTGTAGATCTAGGTGTCAAGGAACTCCGAATCTCACATTTTGCTCTTATTCTAAACTATGTGTCGAGTGGCAGAACTTATTCGTTTTGAACTCGATTCGATATAAACTTTCAAATTTGTCCCTTATATGATATCCTTTCCCATACAGTTCCCCGGCCCTTTAACTTTCAATCTTTGTTAATGTTTGTGTAATCATTTTTTTTTTCAATTAGTTTCAAATTACAACAATAAAGAAAAACATAGTTAAAATTAACCGTACGTTACTAAAAATAAATGTCAAATTTGTTTATTTAACGTCTAAAATGAGATATTTAATGAATAATTATAATATACATTGTATTTTTTACTATCACTGTTGTGTCGTTAACTGTCAATATTATATTTGCATTTAGTAAAATAATTTCAATAAACAACTCAATTTATACTACATAAAATGAAATTTATTTTATGAATTTGATGTATTCATTACAATAATTAAATGTGATCCTATCTATTTTCATAAGATATTTAAGATTCAAAGTCGCTCAAGTGTGCTACTGTTAACGTGACGGTTGTGGGTTCTATTCCCATTCGGAGGAATGAAATATTTAATATGCTCATTCTGATACCTAGGCCAAGTGCGGCGTTGAGTTCTTAAGATCTTGCTCCAAGAATTTGACGGAAATTGGGAAACGGCAGTGTCTTAATGGATAAAGAAAATTTTAAGACTAGGTTCGTAGGATCCCTCTGCCTATCGCACTATGTGTGGGATACAGCGTGAAGCTATAAAAGAAAAAATTATCGAGTGGGGATCGAACACATAACTACTCCGTTTACAGTAAGACGTAGCCACATTGGCCTCTAGCATGTGTTCATTTACAATAATTAATTTTGTCATACAAATACTTCAGCTCTATAAAACGGTACTTAATATTATTTTATAAAGTTTTATTGCACAATAATTCTCAAGAAACGGCAAAAGATTTTCTCATTTACATATTATATAAAATGTTATAACTTACTGGTTTAATCTTGATTACCGTTTCGGCTCTCAATGAACCAGAATTAATTGACCTCCAATTGATATTAAACCCTAAATTAGTATAATGAAGAGATCGCTCTAAGGTTGCACGAGTCAATTGTTTCATTTATTATATTTTAAATGTAATTAAATGTTTAATCTTCTTAAAGAGGCGTTGAGAAGGTTTTGACTATGGTTGTTGTGTTTGATTCTCACTCGTGGGAATGATTTTTTATATTATTTATAAAATATGTACTTAATGTTTATTCATATTAGGCCAGTCGTGGCGCATTGGCACAAAGTGTGACTTAAAAACTGACTGGTTATGGGTTCGATCCCCACTCGAGGAGATGAAATATTTACTTAAATTTATATTTCCATTTCTTCGCTCTGGTATCGAGGCAAAGCGCGGCGTTGAGATCTGCCCCTAATCACGCAATGCCTCCAGAATTCGGCAGAAAGTGGGGAACGGAGTGTCTTAACACTAGGTTCCCTCTGCCTACCCTGCTGTGTGCGCGATACAGCGTTAAACAGCGAAAAAATATTTAAGCGTGGGCCTAAATTTCGCTATTTAACGTACGATTTAAAAATTGTATCAAAAGTGGGGAATGTAGTGTAACAAAATTAGAAGTTTAAAATATAACTTGTATTTTAAAGCGGCAGATTTATTTAGCTTAACTTGTTAATGTCATGAACTACTAGTCCGTATTAAAAATTAAATTAAAAATTAGCTTCACGCTGTATCCCGCACACAGCAGGGTAGGCAGAGGGAACCTAGTGTTAAGACACTCCGTTCCCCACTTTCTGCCGAATTCTGGAGGCATTGCGTGTTGAGTGGCAGAACTCAACGCCGCGCTTAACCTCGACACCAGAGCGAAGAAATGGAAATATAAATTTAAGTAAATATTTCATCTCCTCGAGTGGGGATCGAACCCACAACCAGTCGGTTTTGCAG
>JAATLQ010036818.1:8764-26487 GCA_013421005.1 Heliconius erato x Heliconius himera | reverse complement strand
GTCCGTATTAAAACAACTTTTTGTCTTTTATAAATAATTTGTCAAGAAGACAAGCTTTGTTACATGATGATGA
This sequence comes from Heliconius erato x Heliconius himera, assembly GCA_013421005.1. Classification (NCBI taxonomy): domain Eukaryota; kingdom Metazoa; phylum Arthropoda; class Insecta; order Lepidoptera; family Nymphalidae; genus Heliconius; species Heliconius erato x Heliconius himera. The sequence continues at coordinate 26,414 of JAATLQ010036818.1, read as the reverse complement.
TGTTAATGGTTTTGATGCAACTCACTGCATCTGCGTTTAGACATGCAAGCCAGTTGAATAAGAACTCCACTTACAGCACGTGACATAAAATATATATAAATAAATGTATATGTTATAGAAAGCTAGTAATAAATTATATTTTACAAAGTTATTTCTGAGCAAGGGCATCATATAAGGAGTAACGTGGGACAGGTGAAAAGGATGTGGGGCAGGGACCGTCGTCCAGGCCTCAGCCGTTAGCTATTTCCATTTGACCAGGTGAAGTCGCAGGTAAAAGCTACAAGTGTACAGCGTAATATAATAATAGAATATAAAAATGTTATACTGTGACATTTGCCGGAATCCATCTCTGAGAAATCACAAGCCCAGAGGTGGTCACCATAAGACCTAAGGAAAACTAAATTTTGGGTTGTTATTAATATAATACCTGATATTTCAATAATATTGAGATCTGATTAAATGAAACTAGCGCGAATAATCGTTATCCAATGCCTAGCCTTCTGATTTTGAATAGACGGATAATGGGGAATAGAATGATGTTTCACTTTTTAATACTACAACATACTTTTCCAAAAAAAGTAAAAACATTTTTTTTAATTTAATATTATTTTATTAATAGCTGCGATCAAATAAATATATAATTATTAAGCCATTATTGACTATAATTAATTTTATAATATTTGGAAATACTTGTCCCATTTATGGCCTATGATGATTTAAAAATTGTTTGTTGTTGAGAAAATAAAAAAAATCCAATCCCCCAGTTATAGTGAAAATATTCACAAATTAATACTAAATTTTGCTCAATCCGAAATAGAACTAGCTACCTATTAACTGTAAGACTACCTACTGCACCATAATGTCTATATGTATATATTAATAATTTGTTCTATATTTAAAAGATCCTATAAGATATGATATAGCAGTAGCAACTTTCTACGTGATCTGTCATCTCCATGCCGACGTTCCTTTTGTTTTGTAGATTTAAACGGATCGTACACGTTCATATAATATCATGGATATGAATTTTTTAATGTGCTAAACGTATGTTTTAAAAAATATAATGTTATAAATAACTAAGTATGTAGTAATGTGTTTACTATGATTATTATAATTTTTTGTAAGATATATAATTTTTTTTTTCTTAGGTTAGGTAGAGGGAACCTAGTTTTAGGACACTTCGTTCTCCATTTTTCATCAATTTTTTCAGGCATTGCGTATTGAGAGGCGGAACTTAGTGCCGCACATTGCCTTGCTAATGAATGATTGATGAATGATTTTGATAAAAATATTTGCATATCGCATCTCCGATAATAAAAATCGCAGCGTTGATTTCCGCCAACGTTCTGAATTCGAGTTAAAAATTGATTGGAATGTCTTAAAGAATAAAACTCTAAGTTCACTTGGTCTAAGCCGTTACTTTGATATACAAATAAATGCATAAAATAGAAAAAAAACGGCTAAGTAACATATACTTTAAGATATTAATATTTTTCTGAACCAAGAAAAACTAAATATAAAAAAAACCGCGCTCTATCAAAAAAATAATAATATTGAATCCACCAAAGAATTTCAATTATTAATATAATAAGTACAACATAAATCGCTTATACTCGCACTTCGATTTAGTGAGGGTATCAATTTATGGGTAGCCCACCCTAAGTTATGCGGGTGGGTCTAATTTAACTTATTGCGTTATATTGTAAGAGATGACCGCTTGATTTGTGTTAAGGTTATAAAAATATTAGTGATAAGTTAGAAATTGCAATATAAATTCAAATATTTTTTTTTATTTTACGACAGAGTATCTACGGAAAGAACGGAGGCATAGGGAACATAATGTTAAGATACTCCATACCTCTTCTCTTACTTCGCGCCCAATCGATAGGTAGATTAGCGGAATTCAACGCCACGCTTTGTCATTTTAGCGTTGAAACCCTCAAGAAATCACTGTTTTTTCTGTTTATTTTATAAACATAGTACACTTACCGTACCGAAACCCAGCATCGCGCTTTTATCAGTCTAAAAATTAAACCTTTTAAAATAATTTAAAAGTATTAATATCACTCATTAGAGTGTAAAACAGTGATCTCTTGAAGCAATCCATTAGAATTGTTTGAAAACCGTATAGAATAGCGGTAAAAAATACACATTTTTCAAAGAACCTTGAATTATATGACAAAAATAGATAAAATAATAAAATAAAAATAAGGTATTGCACCCTCTACAAAATATCAGCCCATAGCTGTATTCTCCCTTCACTTCCTTATTTTATCTTGCCCTTATTGTATCTTAGAGTTCCCCAGAGGTGTAAGTTATGTGTTTGAAAAATGACTATGAGGGTAATTTCTCATAGTCTGGTATTATTTAATATGATGATGTATAGAAAAATAATATTTTTTCTTATACATATTTACCTACTATTTACATTATTTTAATTTTAATAAAATATAATAAATTATAATATATAAGCTTTATATAAAATACCATGAAACGAAACTCAACGCTGCACTTTATATAACCATCACACTTACAGTCAGACTATGTAGCGTCGGCCATTGCAATATAATTTCTTTATATTTGGTCCCCGCTGTATCTTAGTATAGTAGGCAAGCGGAACTCAATGATAATATTGTGTTAAGACACTCCGTTCTCATTATAACACCAAGTGTTGAGTGGCGGAACTCAACGCCGTGCTTTGCCTGTACCAGACCGAGAAAATAAGAATATTAAATATATATCATTATATAATATAATTTCCCCGAGCGGGAATCGAAACCACAACCGTCGTTTTTACAGTGTTTATTTATATATTTATGATATTGACATTGCACCCATGGGCCACGACGGCCTCTATCAAATATAATTTCAAGTCAGCTTACCCATACCTTTTACACTCGTATGACGTCACTAGACAATAGCCACAAAATAATTCCTCACACGTTGCACGATCACGAACCGTAAATAAAATGTGGACTCACCACTTAGCCGCTGTTCCACCCTATTAAACAACATTCCTGAATTTACCCAAAATACATAGTTTCTGACGAAACCGGGTAAAGGTGAACGCAAAAAAATATAATGTTACGTACTTTTCCGATGGGACCCAGGTAGGTTTTGGGTTAATAAATACTTTTGTGTTGTAATAAGTACATGTAAGTATTTACTGAATAGGTATAAAAATACAATCTATATGAAAGTAATGATTTTGTCTTATGAAGATAGTGGTTAAATATAATATATATTAATTATTAATTATTATTTATCATCAAGTTCTGTAAATGGTAAAGAAGAAAAAATATAATAAAAAACCAAATGAAATCGTCATTACAGAGTGGGACAGCGTTTGATCGCGATTGATGTATTTATCCTATTTCCATTGATATCTCATATTTAAATTATTTCTACTTTCCTGGTTGAAGTACCAGATAAAGTATGATGTTGAAATCCGCTAGTAAAGTAGTGGATAGTAGAGAACAATATTTTACCGCTGGGTTAACTCTACTTACATTATTAAAAAATATAATAAATCAGCTTCACGCTGTATCCTGCACACAGTAGGATAAGCAGAGGGAACCTAATGTTAAGACACTCCGTTCCCCACTTTTCGCCGAGTTCTGGAGGCATTGCGTGTTGAGTGGCGGAACTCAACGCCGCGCTCTACTTACACTATTAAGTGCGAAGATAATTGAAAGTAATAAAACATGCAATTCCTATAATTAAATATTTACTGTAAGTATGTTCATAATATAGGTATATACTATAATAAGGCGGATTCCCACTCGGCATTTTCTCGCTCTGGTATCGAGCCAAAGCGCGATGTTGAGTTGCGCCGTTCAACTCGCAATACCTTGAGAATTCTGCGGAAAGTGAGTCGTAACGGGAACTGAGTGTATTAACACTAGGTTCCTAGGTTCCATCTGCTTACTCTTCTATAGCTGATTACAGCGAGAACTTATTCTGGCCTTTCTTCATTATTTATCCTCCTTTCATACATGAATCTCATTGTCGTGGTGCAATGAACAAACAAGTAAAACCAATATTGTTTTATAGATATAGATCGTTCTAGTTTTATTGTTCGCCCCCAAATGTATTGCAACGGTTACGCCTCCCCAAACGCTATTTGAGAATGCAATCTTTTAGGGAATTTTTCTATTATCTATAAAAGATATATTTCAAAAGATGAACGTAAAATAGATTATTAATTTTAAATATAAATTTTTAATTAAAATCAGTTTTTATTTTTGGCAATTGATAATTTATTTATGGTTCTAAGTTTATTTATGCTTTTAGTAGAAATTTGAAAAATATAAAGCATTTTATTATTTTATCGAGTTATTTATAAATAATTTTTCGTAACTTGAAATCATTAAGGCTAGTCCTGGCGCAGGGGCACAAAGTGTGACTGTAAAACCGACTAGTTGTGGGTTCGATCCCCACTCGAGGGTATCAAATATTTACTTAAATTTATATTTCCATTTCTTCGCTCTGGTGTCTAGGACAAGCGTGGCGTTGAGTTCTGCCACTCAATACGCAATGCCTCCAGAATTCAACAGAAAGTGGGGAACGGAGTGTCTTAACACAAGGTCTCCTACCCTGCTGTGTGAAGGATACAGCGTGAAGCTGATAAAAAAATAAATGATAAAAAAATGTTATTTTATTTTAAAACAAAATTATACAGTATGAAAATAAGTATCTATCTGCTCTAATGTATTTTATCAAATTTCGATATTTTCTTTTCACGCAAAAATGAACATTGCGCTTCAAAAAACAAGGTTTTATTTCTAAATCAATCCGATTAACAGTTTAATTAGTAAATTTTGAATACAATATTGGCAACGAGTGACGGTGACATAATTTATTACAAGGGGATATTAGATTTTCAACATTTCGTTAGAAAATTTAGTTTATATGTATATTTATAATGAATTTAATGTCACTACGTTATTTAATATGAAAATGTTCAAGAAAATTATTTATTATATTTATATAATATTTTTTTTTATTACATACTACACGATAATGCTCTCTTTTTCAACAACTCTTACTCACTTGGTTCTTATATAAAAAAAAACTGTAAAAAATAACTATGTAATTATTTAACGATTTATAATAGTACCTTGTACATCATTATATTTTTTTCGAATTCACACCGCTATATAAAGCTATCCCACAATGGTACGTGGACTTTCTTGAGAAATATCTTAGTAGTCCCCATTTTATTATTCGTCATTTTTCATCAATTTTGCATGAGAAAAAAAATCAAAATATTTATTACAGAATGTTGGATTAAGATCTTTACGTCTCTAATCAATAGAAGTCGATGAATGACAAGCATGCAAATAAAATAAGTATGTATTTGCTATTACCTTAATATAATTTAAATGACTATTCTATAAAAGGTTGAAATTTAAAACATTATTACATACATACAAACACTTAAAAATAAAACCCAAAAACACTGCACCAAAAAAAATATTAATAAAAACACATTTACACATTCACATTTACATAGATTCACTATAATATGATACTTTTCCAATATAAATTTTGTGGTATAAACTTTGACAGTCGGAAAACTACACAGTGCTCTGAGATCGTACATCATGCTTATAGTAGGTACAATCTACGAAATAGTATGTTATATTTAACGGCGACGTGAAAATATTTTCTTTTATTTCATTATCAGATATTTCTCAAGCAGGGTCTAAAGAAGCCAAGGTAGAGTTTGCAATGTTTGTAAGTTTGAGGTCTCGCTTAAAATAATTGACTTATATTTGACTACAAAAATCTACTAATCTAGACTATAATTTAAAATATAAGCGATTGAAGGTTTATTAGATGTAATTAAGACAATAGAATAACTGAGTATATGAATTTTAGGTATCAGCTTGTTTTTTTTTTATTTTGTTTCCCGCATATACCAGGGTAGATAGAGGGAATCTATAAACCTAGTTTTAAGACACTACGTTCCCATTAAGATACTTCTGTTTCCCACTTTTCATCGAATTCACACATTACACGTTGAATGGCGGAACTCAACGCCGAAAAATTATGATTAAATAATATTAATTGCTTAGCGCTAAAAATCACGTTTTAAAAATTTTCTCGCAAGCCAAATCATCCTGGTAAAGACGGAGACAGGTGGATATAGTGTTATTCTATTAATCAGTAAGAAAATTTTATAAAAGTATTACAATCTATTTTTGAATTTTAATTTCGGATCCGGATTTAATTTAAAAGTATGAGCCTGAAGCCTACGCTAAGATAACAGTTCAGTTATAACATTTTTTTTTTCTAGTTTCGAAAAAAAAAATGTTATATGCAACATGCATGGTATAACAATATAAGGAAAGTGCGAAACGTAGTGACTTATAATTATCTCCAAATGTTAAATGTGAGTTGAAATTCACTATTTTTGGATCAGCAGTGTAGCGATATCAACTTCACGCTTTGTCTTTTTAGGGCAGGTAAATAAAAACAATTAACTTCCTCTAGTACGCATCGAACCCACAACCAAAGATGTTGTCGTTAATAGCCAGAAACAATCCCACATATATACGTAAATTTGAAGCCGCCACCAGCAGGACCTGGTTTCAACAAGACGGCGCGACATCTCATACATCCAAGGAGTCCTTAGCAGTTGTAAACGAAATGTTTAGTGGAAAACTGATATCGCGTCGAGGGGACATTCCGTGGCCTCCTCGGAGCCCAGATCTTACGCCACTGGATTTTTTTCTCTGGGGGTAACTCAAGAGCCGCTTTTATGCCAATAAACCGAAGACAATTGCCCAGCTCAAAAACAACATTTACGAGAAAATGTCCGCTATCCCACGAGCGATATAACAGAGGGTTTTTACGAATTTAAGGTTCAGATTCGAGGATTGTGAACGTTTGGATGGTACACATCTCAGTGATGTTATTTTAAAAAAATAAAATTCCCATGTGTTTATTTTATTATAAATAAAGATTATCTTTCCTAATCCTTGTAGTTTTTATTTCTATGATTTTAAAAATTCGCATAACTTAATGACCCATCCTGTACTAACCACCACAGATCAGTTATTTCAATTTCCATAGAATAATTACACTTTTTATATACAATTTTAGAACCATTTCAGTCCAACTAAAATAAAATTCTAAGCGATGGTTAACTTTTCATGTTATTTCAGACGTTTATTCTTTCTTGGTCGGATGTTTAGGAGCATTTGGCACTTAATACATTTTTCACGTCCACTGATAGAATATTTGAAACACCGCCAAGTGGTTCTCTTATTCATATTGCAAGATTGGTGAATGTATGATACATGGATTTTAAAAATCAGAATGATATCTAACAAAATACGATGCCAAGTTTGATTTAGTTTTCAACGATATTAAGATTTTTATGCATTATGCAATTTCTTTGACTTAAGTTTTGGATTAAGATGGAAAAATAATTTGGAAATTCAAGATGTTACAGTTCTGTAAGTAAATAACATGTTTTATAACTCGCCTTTTCGCTCGTGGTTTTGTACGCGTCGTTTCTTATTTTAATCTATGATGCTATGTTAATAATTTATGACATTTTCGCTTGATAAAAAATTACTTAAAATCTTTAAAAATCAATAGAACTTTTCATAACTAAGAGTTTTAATTTCAAATTACTTGTTTCTTTCTATTAAAACGGTAATATAAATTGTTAATCTCTATTTCATTCACTTAAGGGTGGTGTTTAAAAAAGATGTACCTAAGCTTTTTTTTTAGCTTTACACTGAATGTAGTCTGGAAGGCTCCGTTCACCACTTCTGAGATGCGCGTTGAGTAGCAGCACTCAACGCCGCACTTTGAGTATGAACTACAATGTAAGTTTCTAGCGATATTTTTTCTATAAAATACTTACTTATAAATTATCCTAAGTTAACGCTTGCTTAACGCTCACTCAAGCTATACAAGAACAAATTTACATTTTTTTTCTAATTTTTATGTTAAGTTAGAATGTGTGTTTATATATTTGTTTGTATATTTAATACTATTTTACCCACTCTAAAGATTGTCAATATTGAGTATGCCAATTACTAAAATTGATTAACGAAAAAGAATAATTACAATATTTTAGGTCGTTAAAATATTTCACAATGACTATCATTCATATCATTTGAATTTTTCTCATTGATATGCTGAAATAAAAGACTTTTATAAAAAATATACAATAGAATTACTTTTTAGACATTCTTTAATAACTATCGAATGTGAAAGTATGAAAATATGATTTATATTGTTATTATTTAATATATTTTACGAATCACATATATGTCAATATAGAGTAGCCACATATTTTACATTGTATAACATTTTGCATTTTTAGGGTTTCGTACCTCAAAAGGAAAAAAACTGAACCTTTATGGGTACACTTTGTTAACATGATTGCGCGGAAGTAACAAGCTGATATTAATATCGAATATTCTAGTCTATAGAACAGAAAAAAAATCAAGCTTCTATATCAACATAATCAAAAGATACGAGCGACTATGCATTTGTAGTTATACTTGTAGGAACTTTCATGAAATTTTATACGAGTTGAAAACTTACGACTTATGATAATTTATTAGTGTTTCAGAAAAAAATATCATTACAAACTTATATTTGTAGTTCATACACAAAGCGCGGCGCTGAGTGCCGCCACTCAACACGCAATGTCTCAAAAATGGGAAGCGGAGCATACCATAGAATATTATGCAGGATACAGCGTAAAACTGAAAAAAAAAATTAAGCAAATTAAAAACGAAACTCAAACTGAAGAGCAGAGCAGTCATAATATATCGAATTTAATATATTTAAGGCATATACACATATAATATACTCGAAGCACCATAACGTTCAGATTTACATACAAATAAAATTCGTATCGAAAATGCTGTTTTTTATTACTCGCTTATCTCACTATTCGTTTTTATGAGTAACTGACGTCGAATAAAAAAGTTATAAATGTCGTCTCGATTAAAAACCGACGAATTTGATGGTTGTTTTTACACTGTAATAGATTTTTGTAACATCTTTCGTGTTTATGTCGATGTCTTTGTAATTTCCGTTTTTTGTGAAGAAAAGTAAAGACATTCATTTTAAGATTATTAGTTAGAGTTTGCGGGTCAAATATTGGGTACAAGTAATTGAAATAAAATTAAATAATTGATATTATGATAGTGTTTTTTTTTTTTAACTTTACGCTGTATTTCGCATGTTGCAGGGTTGGCAGAGGGGACCTAGTGTTAAAACACTCTGTTCTCCACCTTCCAACGAATTTTTCGGGGCGTTGGGTGGCGAAACTCAAAGCCGGGCTTTTGCCTTGAAAATAGCGAAGAAAATAGTGAAAATATAAATAATGAAGTCACCTGAACGGGAACTCACAACCATCGTCCATATTATTAGTATCTATTAATAATATTTTAAAAATTATTTCAGTACAGATATTTTTCATCACCTTAGGAAGTGGAGTGCGGAGTAAGACGGCCTCCAGCTAGGCAGGGTGACGACCCAAAATGTTTGTTGTGGCAAGTAGATAGATGCGAGCGGTCGAAGATCGAGTTCTTTGACTTGCCATTGAGGCGACCTAGGTTGAGTAGTAGAAGAGGACAGGTTGATGATGACGATGATGAAGAATTGTTTTATTGTAAAAAAATGCTTATATTTAAAAAAAATCTCTTCTGTAATTTAAAAATCCAATAATATACATTAGGGGCCTTTATTTAAATACATGATGGTAAAAAGGTATCTTCAATGAGCGAGAACCGAATGGCTTGTCACTGGATGTCGCTATTTTTTTTAACGTTAAAATAATTATTTTCATTTTTATTAAAAAGGCTGTTATTGCGCAATATAACAGAATTAGACTGTAATTTATCCGGTAGACGAAGCGCAGTATATAGTTGCGGCACTCCATGCGCAATAAAAATTTCATAATAATGCAATGCAATGCAATACAGGAAAAAAATGTCTTATATTTTTTTACTGAAAATTTTTTTTATGTATAAATTTTTACGTCAATTTTTCGTGAAATATGTGTCTCACGTGTAGTGTGTATCGTTGGAATAACAATTGTAACAACATAACGAAGTTTTATAGAGAAGTTGTTTGAAATTGTTTGTATGTTCATTCGGCAGTTTCAAATGTTTTATTGTCATCAAGTATTGATTGATATATAAGTTGCAGTTTTAGCACTCAACGATCATTTCTGTGAAAAAAAATGAATTATTATATACTTTATTTTATTATTGGATTTCTGTGAAATACCTCTATGTCTAGTAACAGGAAGACTAATAGGTAGCAATGGAGGTATCTTACGGCATAATTAATAAGGCTTTTCTGAACCCCTGCATCATATACTGTCACAATAAGATAAATGAACAAGGAAAACCAAGCCGTAAAGATTATACGAAAAATTGAGCATAGTTTTGATTGGAAAAACAAAAATGACAGAAGGTAACCACTTTGAAGAGGATTCTAAAATATGGCACCGACATTCGAGAAAATATTAATCACTAACCAAAAGCAAAGAATGTTATTGCGATATTTTTTTTCATTTAAAAAATGTGGATGACCAAAGTGTAGTGTTGTAAATGGAAAAAAACCCACGTGCAGATAACACAATATTGATATTTGACAAGGCTGTCTAAAAAAACTGATTTTTACTATAAAACTCGTAGATTTTTGTAAAAAATACCTAATTATAAAAAGAAAATAAGTTATATTATTTTTTTTTTATTTTATTTTGTGATTCAATATAGTAATGTAATTGTAATAATTAAAGAATATATTGTCATAAATGTATCTTACTTATTAAATGAAATTGTATTTTAAAATTTAATAATTAATAGCAAAATTGGTCATAAACAAGAAACAATGAAAAAATATAGCGATTTTATTTTTACACGCCCTTTTAACGTATGATTGACCTTTATAGCCAGTTATAATAAATATGATTGAGCACTATGGACTGCAATAATTGATGCTTAAAGTATTTATTTACATTTCCCAGATGTTGACAAAATACTTCCTTTAAATAAAAAGAAATACACAAATTCATATTTTACATAAAGTTTATAAAGAAAAAATTAACTTACACATTTGATCGAAAATAAAATATTTTCTACTGAAAGGTAAAGCTTACAAATCATAGTGTGTTAGATTTTAAGCCCCTTGGGCACCATTCACGTCGAAAAGTCTGAAAATTTACATTATTGTTCAATAGTTTGGCGTTTTCGGATATTTTATTTGTGTTGTTGATTTTGATTTGGCATGTTTGTTTTGTGCTTTACGTAAAATCATGTATTTTTACATTCTAATTTTACTTTATATCGCTCATATAGATGGGGTAGGCAGAAAATTTAGACTTAAAGTTTTCCATTCTCCACTTTCCGCCTAATTATCGAGACAATGCATGTTGAGTGGTGAAACTCAACACCTCGTTGTGTCCATGTTACCGGAAAGAAAGAAATAAAAATATTCCCCCTGAGTGGGCATCGAAATAATTATCATAAGGTTTTTAGTCGGGCACAGTACCGCTATGTAAGATACAGAGAGTAACTAAAAAAACCAGTATATGAGTTTTTATATTTTCCATTACATTCGAGTTTCTTTTCATTATTTTTATGCAAGATTTATTTTTAACGGTTGTTATATAGCTACTCATATAGGAAAAGTACTACACACAGATAAACACATTGTCTAAAAACCAAACCACAGCGCGGTATATTACAAAACAGAATGAACTTGGACGTGTTCTAAATTTTTTTGCAATATTCGTGTAAATTAAATTCCACTAATTACTCAATTTAAGAAATAGCAATCGTAATACTTATAAAATTTCATAAACAATACAATTTCTTGAACAAAAGCAATGTGATTTAACACAATTTGGCTAATTTTAGGCCTGCGGCAGTTCTTTGTTGACGAAATTCAGTCAGTTGATTTAATTGCTTTAACTATTAAAGAATCGTTTATTATTGTATAATTTCTATTTAATTATTACTGTGGGCCTGTGGCGAAAAATTAAAAAACAAGAATAAATGCTTTTCATTTATAAAAAAAGTTTGTTAAATAGCAAAGTCATTTGTTAATTTCATTTATATCATGTTTACTAATAGTTTTTTTTAACTCTGCTTTGAAGAAGGAAACTACTGTTAAGATTCTCTGTCCTCACTTTATCGCCGCTTTGCCCGCCACGCTTTGCCCCGACACCAGAGCAAAGAAATGAAATTCCGCAGAAAGTGAAGAACAGAGTGTCTTAACACTTGATTTCCTTTGGCTACTATACTATTCAAACAGATTATTAATATATAATAAGACAGTAAAAATATTTTGTCTGTACATTAAGTAATTTTGACTGAAATGGATAGAGGGACACTTAAAAAGAATAATAGAAAGCAAAAAGATTTTTCTTGAATTTCTTGTCTGTCTGTCTGTCTGTCTGTCAACATATTTCTATCCGCATTTTTCTCTGAAAGTACTGAACCGATTTACTTGAAAATTTCACCAATTGCTTTGTTTTAACTCAACTTAAGTCCTAAAGTTTGGTTCATCAAAATCGGTTCATTAAAAAAAAAGTTATCGTCATTTGAATGAACTCAAGGCATTAGCTTGCCTGCGAATATTATATAGCATTCGCGCTGGTATGACCCTGGCTTAAGAATGACGTTCGAAACGTCTGGGTTATATGACTGTTGATAAAAATATATATATTTGAAGCACTATTATATAATATTTTATACAATAAAGTAAACAAAATTGAATTGTTAGTGGAGATTACCTTCATAAATCATAACAGTTAAGTTTAAGTCGTAATTAATTCCACACAGAGATAAAGAACGATCTTGAAAGAAATATCAAGTAAATACAAAGATTTTTTGGTTGGTTCGTTCATATAATATATGTAACTAATTTAAAAACTGTGCAGGAGTTAATATGCAATTATTACAGTTATTTTGCAAAGAATATTATGTATCCTTCAAATCAATAATTTAACATTTAAGGCTATTTCTGAATGAGTAGATTAAATTATTCACTGACATCAGCACATTTAACAGAGTATATTATATAGGTAAAAAGAACATAAAGTTACAAAAATATATACGTGTAATAATTAATTAGCTTTATGTATATTTTATAAATTTCAAATATCAACAATGGTCGTATTTTTTTATTTAAAACAATCAGAAAATCTTTGACGATAATGTCGTAAAAAAATCATATTAGAAGTCATTATAGTTGTCAATCAATTGTGCATATTAAATCAATAATCATGTATTTTAAACGGGCGAAGCCGTGGGCGAGCCGCTAGTTATTAATAAAATAGTAATCATTTTAAATATTACTATTAGTTTCTTACTTGCCGGGGCACAAGGGTGTGACTATGCAGCTGTGGGTTCGATCTAAACTCAATGGAAAGAATAATTATTTCTTAATATTTTCATTTCTTTGCTCTGGCACCAAGGCAAACCGCGAGTTCCGCCACTCAACACAATACCTCGAAAAATTTGGCGAAAAGCGGGGAACGGAATGGCTTAATACTAGTTTTCCTCCGCTTACCCTGCTGTATGCGGGATACAGCGTTACATTTTTTAATTTCTCAAAATCATTTTTAATTTATTAAACTTTTCCTTTTCTCTTGATTGGGAATCGAACTCATCGCACAGGAAACGTTAAAATAAATCGTCACAGACCTAAAGATAGTTTTAATCTTATACGAGTTTTAATCTTATTAAATTTATACGAGAATCATATTTTTTCTACCCCTATCCAAGTATAACAGTGTTTTAAACCAATTTTGGAATATCGCCAAAAATAAAACTATATATCAATATTCATATGACACTTCCACGAAATCCATCCAGCAATTTAACATGAAAATCTACCTATTCGTATGCATGTAGTATGTCCGACGCAAATAACGGCGCTTCAAAATTTCATACATCTAAGTGTGTATCTTTCTTTTGTTTTTGTTTTATTTATCTTTACGTTTTTGTACTTCCGTTTCGTTAAAGAATGAAAAAGAGTAAAGTAAATGATTTTGGGATTTATGATTTGGAGAACCCAATAACTTCCGGTTCTGTATTTATATCTTACTTACTATCATCTATAGCTATAAGTATAGGTATGAGATAGGTATCATCTTTATTTCTAAGTATATATGTTCGTTCCAATTTCCACTTTTAACACATTAAATTCCAGCATTCCATGTCCATTTTATTTTAAATATATAAATATTCCGAGTAAGAAGAGTACCCCTACAGCTCTTATTTATAATTACTTTTCAAATGAGTCTGTTGACATGTTTTTTTTTTCAAATTCACAGTAGGCAGAAAGAACACAGTGTTAAGACATTCCAATCTCAGATTTCCATTCGAATTGAAGAGGTAGCGTATTAAATAGACAAACAAATCTTAAATATTTCATCAAAAGATATTGAAATTGGTCACTAAACCTACCCCCATAATATAAACCATGTTACACCAAAAATAGGCTGATATCATCCATACATAAACATATATATTAACACGGGTATATTTGACCTTATCGACATACTTAGCCGAATTAACTTAGAGGCCGTCCTTTCTTCATTTTGCCTGGTATTGGCTTAATAGGGTTGCTGATACTGATTTCGTTCAAGAAAAGATTTAATTTTCTATTTTATTTTATTAGGAAATTGTAGTAGTACAGTGATATATTTTTCTAGATGTTTATATATAAAGGTATACATGTGCAATTATTCCGAAATTCCGAAATCGAGTCGTAGGTATTGGCGATAAAGTTAAAGGTTGTTTAACCTTTAGTAGTATTTTTGTTGTAGTAGTAAGTGTTTACGTTATTGGGATCTATACGTAATTGCGTCACACAAAATACAGTTATGGATAAAAATCTTGAAATGAAAAAAAAATCCTACGTCCAAACTGTTGAGGCATCTTGACTAATTTCTTTAGGTATGGGTTTGAAATATTTTACCATATATGCTGTTTCCGTAAAAGGAGCGCTGCCTCTTCCACCCTGTATAAATCAGGCTATTATATCAATAAATCCATAAAATATTTTTAATTATATGAAAGAATTTTTTGAAAACAATACAACATGTAATAAAAACCACAACCCTAGAATCTAACGAGGCGTCCAATAAAATAGAAGAACGGAGGGAGTGAAAAAAGTAATCAATTCACTCATCTCTATACAAACAGCTGGCCATTTCCTATATTTACGAGCGTACGGATTCCCGGGGCGCTATTTCGATCTGAGATTGAGGCAGATCGAGATGATCGAGACATATTATGATTGAGACCGCGGTGGAACAGTTGTCAAAGAAAACACGACGATTAAAAATGTAAGAGTTCAAATCGTTTTCTAAAAAAGTTTTTTTTTAGTGCGGAATAGCACTTTAAAAACGTAAAAAAATAATTCTTAATATTCCGTAGATTCATCGTGTGGGAGGAGCTCGGAGCTGTACTTCGTGCCTGCAGTGCAATTGTAACTGATCCAAGTGTAGGCTTAAGGTCCTTTAAGATTCAAATTGACACTCACCTCAACTGTCCGAGCTCCTCTCTCAACCAAACCAAATTTAAATACAATAAAACAAGTTGTACGGAAAACACACAAGACATTTACTTTTCCCCAGCCTTATTTGACAATGTGTACTACCTACTAATATGTATATTGTGTGTGTCTTTTAAATAATCAAAAAGAGGAAAACACAGTAATATTTTTAACAATTTCAAAGTGTTATTCCACACTTAGGAAAGAAAACGTATAAAAATATGAACATAGCGGTAAATGAACCCGCGCCTCTTGGAATCAATCCAAGTGCTCTGACCGCTAAGCCATACGTTCTCATCAAGCTACGTCCAACTTCTTATACGCTTGTTACAACTTGTTTATGTTGTTAACATCTCTTTCTATAGGGAGATTTCTATAAATTTTCGCTATCCAAAGAAAATTACTAAGAATTATCATAACTAAGTGTAAAATAACGTTTTAAAATTGTAGAAATATTTAATAAATAGTACTCTCTCTTGCCAAATGATAATTCTTAGTAATTTTCTTAGGGTAGCCTTAATTTATAGAAATCTCCCTACAGAGATGCTATTAATATAAATAAGTTATAACAAGCGTATAAGATTTTCGATGTAGCTTGATGAAAACATATGGCTTAGTGGTCAGAACGCTTAGGGTTCAAGTCTCACTACGTTGAAAACCAAGATCTTGGGTAAAGATGAAAAAACAGACGCTTAACAGGTAATGTCTTTTTAAATTTCATTAAAGCAGAGATTTTTTTCATCATTTGGAAAAAGCAAATTCTCATCAAAACAATCCAATTGATACTAATGTTACAATTTTTATTATTTTCAAAGTTAAAAGGTGAGTCTTAAAGTCCCCCATCATAGTTTTTTGTCATAACTGCTATTTGTGTTAAAATATTATTTTAAGTACTTTAATTTTTTATTTATTTATCTTACACTTACGTTTTTTCTTTAAATTATGATTACTGATATTTTTGACTTTTTTTTCTAGATTTACAATTTTTTTTTTTCATCTTACCTCCTTATTCGATTAACACATAATTATGGCTTATATTTTTTTAGTTTCTTAACATAAACAGAGCAACTCAAATTAAATAGTAATTAAAAAATATAACCTTAATTAATTTAAACCGGTTAAAAAATATTGCAGTCACGTTTTTAAATGTACACTTCAAAGGTGGATACAAAAGTATTTCCCACAAGCAGGTCACCTAAAAAATATGGAAAATTCACCACACATTTCTACGTCCTGACTCTGATATTTTACGCAATGTAAAAAATACTATGGAAAAATTATACGCAGTATTAAAATAGCAGTTGATATTTTTAATATGTTTTCAGACCGTGAAACGGATTTTTTAATTTATTTTTAAACCTACGTTGCTTTACATAATTGGCACAAAACCTAGTGACAAATTCCTTTCCTTCTCATTTTAATAGGTCAATAGGTCTTTTTTATGTTGTTATAAAACATATTTTTATGAAAATGTTTAAGACGAGTTCCAAATAAATAATATTTATATAAATATATACTTTAAGCTTTGATGAAGCGAAACAATGAAATCGAAGTAGGTACACTAAACTGTTGATGCTATCTATAAAATTGACTACGTACTACTGAATACAATCGTGAACAAAATAAACGGAGAGCATCGAAAGAAATTACATGATTCCGCGAAAGTATTCGAGCAAAATCAGACTTGCCTTAGTTTTTCCATTACAAGTTGAGCACGCGACATGGGGATTACACTGCAATATTCTCATTATTCGGAACTCACTAGGAAGAAAAGTGGCATAACCAGAAAATATATTTTTTAGTATATTTTGTTAAAAAAATAAAAAAAAATATAAATTAGCTTCACGCTGTATCCCGCACACAGCAGGGTAGTCAGAGGGAACCTAGTGTTAAGACACTCTGTTCCCCACTTTCTGCCGAATTTTGGAGGCATTGCGTGTTGAGTTGGCAGAACTCAACGCCGCGCTTAACCTCGACACCAGAGCGAAGAAATGGAAATATAAATTTAAGTAAATATTTCATCTCCTCGAGTGGGGATCGAACCCACAACCAGTCGGTTTTGAAGTCACACCTCGTGCCGCTGCGCCACGACCGG
>JAATLQ010036817.1:0-37649 GCA_013421005.1 Heliconius erato x Heliconius himera | reverse complement strand
TCGAATGCCTATACTTGAATTCTGCGAACGGCGTTAATTTCCGCGCTTCAACACGCAATGCTTCTAGAGTTCGGTGGAAAATGGGTGGGTGGATGTCTTAGTGGAATTGTAATGTCTTAACACTAGGTTCCCAGGTTTCATCTGATTATCTGGTTTCATTTAAAATTAATATACATTTATAAGTATTTTTCCCTTAGATGAGTTTTTTTTTCATAAATACATCTCATGAAAAAAAATCTTTCATACTATATTTGAACCTACTCTATTTTCGCTGTGTTAGCTACATCAAAAAGTTGATGGCATCTAATGACAGTGAGTTACAAAACGAAGAATAATTTGTATAAGAATGCATTTACAAAGCTTGTGCTGTATAATGTGAAAATTACGCAAATGAAAATATATTTTAGTGATAATTAGCTTCACGCTGTATCTCGCACACAGGAGAGTCGACAAAGAGAACTTAGTGTTAGGACATTCCGTTCTATATTTTCCGCCGAAGTCTGGTGGCATTGCGTTGTGTTGAGTGGCGGAACTTAATTCCGCGTCTTTGCCTCGATACCCGAAGTAAGAAATGAAAATAGACATTTAAATGAATATTCTATTTCCCCGAGTGGGGTTTCAACCCGCAACCAGTTGTGCTTACAGTCACACACTTATGCCCCTGTGTCACGACTGGCCTCATTTACTGGTATTTTAACAATAATATATGTATGGATTTAAACAAATTTTTGAACCAACAGAAAGAAAATTTCGACGGCATTTTCATTGACGAATAAAAGTCTCCGTACAGAAAAACGGATAAATAAATTATTTTTCAATTGCAACCAGTTTGATTGAATCATTTGTATTAGCTTCACGGTGTATCCTACATATAGCAAAGTAAAGATACTGCACTGTACTGAATGGTGGAACTCAACGCCGCACTTTGTCTTCTTACCGTGGGAATCGAACTCATAACCAGCGGTAACCGTTGCGTATACAGCCAGACATTGTCTCCTGTCCATTGTGCCACAATGCGCTTAACTTTGAACTTCTTCGCACAATACTTAGATACACTATATTTTTAAATCAGAGAAGAAAGTAGAAAACTTATATATCGAGATATTTATCACAAAAGTCTTAAAATGAAAATAAAATGATATCTATTATTAAACATAATAAAAATAAAAGATACTTCTACTAAAACCAAATTACTTTATTCCTAGAAATGTTATTTTGAAATTACCATTCTCACAAACAGTAGTAAATCTGTAGCAATAAGAGTAAAACAAAGAAATAAATAAAAGATCGGCACTAATATTCTGAATTAAGACGGACTGCTATTGTCTCGGGGGCTTTGCGTGGCTTATCTGTTTTATAAGGCTTGTTGACCAGTGTACCTACTTACTCTGTTATCTCGCATCTATCATATGTAGCCAGTACGGGTAGACCGTATGACGGGGACACATGGGGGAAGTACAAGGGAAGTCGAGCGGGTTATGAGTATCCATAATATCTACTAAAACCCAATAGTGCCGCTTCTCGACCGTCGCTGGAAGCTTTATTTTGTGTCTTGAACTTATTTAAAAACTTGGCATTGATAATCGCAAGGATTTCTCAGGCTAGGATTGAATCTGTAATCATCAAAGGAACAGCCAGATATTGTATGGTATAGTTTATGTTAGCAAATTAGTTACATGCTCAAATAGAAATAGTTAATAAATATTTGTTTATAACACATTCTAAGTACCTAAGATCGCTTTGTCTAAAGGTAAAGTGGGTGACATCGATACAATTAAGGTTTTGTAAAATAGCCTACAGTCTTTCTCGATAAATGTCTTATTATTATTTTTTTTAATTCGAATCGCTTAGTAATATTAGGTATAGTGGATATGCTAGTTACAAATACATCTATGTATAAGAGAAAATTGTAATCGAAATATTTTCTGACGCCATTCTGCAGCGTGGGAAGACCAGGGACAAATGCGTTGGTTGAAGGTTCGATTTTCCCTCCGGGGAATATTTAAATTTGAAATATTTTTAATTCCTTCTTCGTGGTTGCTGATTTTCTGCACTGAAATATATATTTTTAAAGGGACACTGATTTATCATTAGGAAACTATGAATGAAATAATACCAATTGGAATTCATTGAAAACAAAAATTGGAGGTCTCGAGATTTTTCTGAAATCCTTTCATCTGAAATCTCACTTGAACTAGCGACTTTAATACCAAGTTTTTAAATGTTTTTTTAGGATTTAACCACAAATGTATAATTTTTAGACTTTTTCCTGAATTAGTAGTACCTGTAGATTCTAACTGCCAAATTCTAAGTCAACCGGAATTACCATATTAATTTTTATTCCCTTTATAGTGTCGAAATATGCGTTGCTTGCGATAAAAATGGCCGGCAAAATCATGGGGCCGTAGGTTTAGGCATATGGTTTGAAATTCAACTCGATATCTCCCAGTATTCCTAAGAAACAGGTTCTTGACAGATAGAAAGTTAGACAGACAAATGGACATCAAAGTGATCTTAAAAGGGTTCCTTTTTGCCTTAGAAGGTACGGAACTCTAAAAATGCCGTCGTGGCGTAGTGGCTCAAGCGTGTGGCTTGCGACATGCGACAGTTGTGGGTTCGATTAATAAAAGGGAAATAAAAATAGTTACTTGTAATTATATTGTTTATAGTTATCGTACATAAATAAAACAAAGCTTAGTTATTTATTGTTGTGACTGATATGAAAATTATTATTATAAAGAAATAAAAGATATAGAATAATAATACACGATATATATGATAATATTAACAGTTCATCTTATAATCATGGGGCGTATCTAGAGATATTTTCTGGGATGGGCAGAACTTTAGCTTTATGTTCGTTTTTAAAAATTAAAATACAATAAAAATTAAAATTATAATAAAATTTTACAAGAATGATTAATAAAAATATTATATAATAATTGCTGTAAATTTTTTGGGTAACTAGTATTTTATATGGAAAAGGACTAGGAAAACGAGCGTTCGGGTCACCGATTGGTAAGTGATCATCGCCGCCCACGACCCCGTGCAACACCAGAGGAGCTACAGGTGTGTTGCCTGCCTTTAAGGTGGGTTGGGCGCCGGAGCCCGGCATTACCTGATGCGAAACGCAGTGGCATAAAGCCACTACTTCACGCCGGTTTTAATTCCGGGGGTGGTAATGATCCGGTCGAGTCTGCCCATGCGTGTTGCCATTGCTGGCGACGTGACTCTACGCGTACTTTAGTCGCCTCTTACGACACCATCAGTACCAGGATGATCCTATTCTAGGCCGGGATCACACGGCAAAAAAGTTAAAAGGGCATAGACTTTTATCCACAGAAAAAGAGATTTAAAGTGACATTTTTGTACAGTATTTCCATATGTCAAATTAATTAAATTGAAAGTGAGGCGTCTAACTGTAAACGTGATTATTGTGGGATCGATTCTCACTTAAGGGAATGAATTATTTTAATTTCCCCGTTCTGCTAACAAGGTAAAGTACAGCGTTGAGTTCCGCTACTCTACAAGCAATATCTCAAAAAGAAGACGATGCGTGGTCTGTCTTAGCACTAGATAACTTCTGCCTAGCTGTACGCAAAATACAGAATACAATATAAAAATATATATTTTTCAGAACTAGCCTCCACACCCACACTGTGTCACGAACCTAACGCTAGGATAAAATGTTGTTCGCACGTATGGAGTAGTCAGTCGGTGCTAGATCGTCTGTAGAGCTTGGAACGTGGAGGTAAGTTTATTAAAATAGGAAAAAAAAGTAATTAAACAATAAATATATATATGGCGTAGACTGTATTTATTCAGCCACATTTTTTTTATTACTTTCGATTTTTAATCTGTCGTTTCTTGTTTGTTTATTTTTAGTAAATTTCATATATAGACTCAAATTATACGTTATTTAAAAATAATAATATATATTTTTTAAATCTTCTTTTTTGCATTGATTCTTTTTATATACCATATATTTTTATTTCCTAGAACATAGTCGTAGATACATTTAATTTATTTTCAGCTTTTCAGTAACATAAAATTATTTATGAATGCTTTTATATATTTATTCACTTCGGTCAGCCTCTTCCTTATGTAAATAGCCAGTTTCACTGGATGTCTTTTTTCACGCTTTAATCCGCATATACCTCAGATATCTTAGTGATAAGACACTCTGTTTTTTGATTTGTCATTTTACTTGGCTCAGTGAGACCTATCTTCTATCCCAAAAATAGTTGAATCAACTTTATATAATTCTCCCTTATTGAAAAATCTTATATTAATTATTGGTAAAAGGAGAGCCAGGCCGACGCCTTAAAAACATCCGCGGCGCAGGTACGTCGGCAGGTTCGATTCCCACTCAAAATGAAATATTTAATATATTCATGTCCTAGCTTGTCAGGAGGTGAAGCGCGGCGTTGAGTTTCACCACCCAACACGTAAAGCTTCCAGAACTCAACAATTTAACGTTGCGGTTGTTCTTAGCTATTAAAAAAAAATAAATTAAAATTAGCTTCACGCTGTATCCCGCACACAGCAGGGTAGGCAGAGGGAACCTAGTGTAAAGACACTCCCGTTCCCCAATTTCTGCCGAATTCTGGAGGCATTGCGTGTTGAGTGGCAGAACTCAACGCCGCGCTTAACCTCGATACCAGAGCGAAGAAATGGAAATATAAATTTAAGTAAATATTTTATCTCCTCGAGTGGGGATCGAACCCACAACCAGTCGGTTTTGCAGTCACATCTCGTGCCGCTGCCCCACGACCGGCCTCAATTCTTAGCTATGTTATATTAAAATCGATAAACTAGTTAAAGAGCTACAAAAACAAAGTAGCTAAATATTTTTGGGGACTTTAGTCGGGCTTTTTTTTAATTTATACATAGTTATTGTAATTTGTACGCATTGTACGCGTATATCATTATATCATTTAACAAAAATTATAACGATTAATTACAAATGTATCATTTTCCTGACGATATATATTAAAGCGTGGGCATAAAGTATAGCTACGATATTATATGGCGATCGCGAGTTAACATCTTGCGTGGGAAAATTATTTACATTTGTAAATGATATTTGTGGTGTTTTTGTTCATAATGTCTCTAAATATGTCATATACAACATGTTCATATGTTATTGGAGGCTGTTGTGGCGCAAAGCCACAAGGGTGTAACTGTAACGCGACGGTCGTGGGTTCGATCCCCACTCTAGGGAATGAATTATTATTTATTAATATTTTCATTTCTTCGCTATGGCACCAAAACAAAAGCCAGGCGTTGAGTTCCGCTATTCAACACGCAATACTTCGAAAATTTTGGCAGAAAGTGAGGAGCAGAGTCTTAATACTAGGTTCTCTCTGCCCACCTTGCTCTGTACGAGATACAGAGTGGAGCTGATAAATTTTCTTATGTTACGCTTATTCTTATAACCAAATTCGTTATAGATAAGTAAAATTTTGAGGGCATTACGGCAGCAGAGCGAAGCTAAGAAATTAAAATATTAAATATTTCATTTCTTGGAATCGAATCGAACCCACAATCTGTCGCATTTAGCCACACGCTTGTCCTCCGACCATTAAACATACAAATAAAATAAGACCTAGTCTTATTAAAAAAGAAGGTAGTACCCATTTCTTAACATTTTCTTATTTAACTCTTCTCCCACCACATTCCACCACCCATTTTCCGTCTGGCCCGGGATAAAAAGTAGCCAGGGCGAAAAATAAATAGAAAAAAACCTGTTCTTCGTTTGATTAAATAATATACACATATTATTTAATCAAACAAACAGCAGGTGTTTTTCTAAATAGAATAATAATATTTCTTGTGCTACCAACGTGACTACCGGAAGGACGCAATATCTCACCTATTGATGCACTGGAGGGGTCGCTAATGCATTGATAATAAGAAAATCGCTATGCAATATGCAAATTATTCTCCACTTATATTATGTAGTTTAAAGATTTTATTATTGTTGTTTTTTCTTAAAATTAGGTTTCTTTATTCGGGTTAAGTGAGGTCAACCCAATACTAAATTGACAATTAATTGAGTTAATACATTTCTAATTTATATCTATTAAATTAAATTATAAATCTTAAATATAAACTATAAGCTTTCGGTTAAATTTCATCATATTTTAAGCAATAATTTAAAATAAGGCATTCCTAAATCATTAAATCTGTTCTTATATACCAAATTTGGTCATTATGACCATGGAAATACAGATGAAATAAACGAAGTTTGATGAAAAAAGAGAGTTCCCATTTTTCAACACTTATTATTTTTCTAACTTTTCCGTTTAAATTCAATTTCAATGACTGTTGACTACTCCCGCATTCTGTTTTACAAAGAAAATGAAAATATAATTGCTGAGAACATGAAAATAACTTAAATATAAAATAATTTTACAACTTTTATTATCCTTGCAGCAGCTTTATTTTCATTTCTCATTATTTTCTTAGATGTTTAATAAATTTCTAGAAAACTTGTTTTTATTAGTTATTTCTGTCTTATAAAGAAGTTGGCCCTTCGTAGAAAGGAAGATGTATTTAGATGAAAGCTTAACTTATAAACGCCCCGGTGTATTATTATACCATCAAAGGTTTATCGCAGTTATCAATGAAGCGTCAGATTCTGACATGAGCTTTTATTAAAACACTCGTCGTATCGAACGTGTTACATTTCATTTACTGATTAGATTTTGGTTAATGTATCGATTTAATGGATTTATTGAGGCCGCGACGGTTATATGTTCAAACCCCATTCGAGGGAATGGGTTATTTATCAATGTTTTCATTTCTTCGCTCTGGTATCAAGGCGTTGAGTTCCGTCACTCAACATGCTATGTATCGAAATTTTTGGCGGAAAGTGGGGAGCGGAGTGTATTATCACTATGTTCACTCTGCCTATCGTGGTGTGTGCGGGATACAGCGTGAAGCTGTTTTTTTTTTGAATAATGAAATAAATATACCTTATAACGTGAGTTTGAATTTTAAGTGTCTTTTAGGGTTCTGCACCTTTTTATGGAAAAAAGGACCCTTATAAGGTCACTTTATAAAACATATTATAAAATATATTTCTATATATACTTAGAAAAGAGATATAGCCGTTTATATCGCAAAAAAAAACCTATTTCCACAATATAATCATAATCAAAATAATTAGGGTTCTTATAAGCCACGTCAATCTTTTTCTCGCACATAGCAGAGTACCGCCTAAATATAAGCGAGGTTTATAAATATTATCAAGACACGTGCCAGCGTATCCAGCCAAGTTAAAAAGCAAATGTGTTCTGTGTGAGAGTTCTGGAGGTCGCTTGGGATAAAATTCTACCAAACCAAACCAAACCAAACCAAATATCAACCTAACCCTAAGAAGTGTACTAATTTGCAAATATAATAAAGCCTGTACGTAAAAAGTTGTCGAGTAAAATTTTGAGCTAAAATTTAATCCCAAGTGAACACGAACTTGGCATCCTTATAGATTCTTTTATTGGTCAAGTCGTTCTCAACGACTCATTACTTAAGATTTGACTTGTCTTTCATTTCACATTTATGTTTTTGATGGGATCTAAAATTAATGAAGCGTCTCTAAGTAACTTTTTAATGGATTTGATTATTAAGATTTTAATTATAATATTATAAATTTCAGCTCACTAACTTTCAAGACGCAATATTATGACATAAAATTTTGAAAGTTATCAATTATGGCTATTGTATTACTGTTGCTACTACTATTCAAGACTCATACTTGCGAAGATGGTGTTCAGCATTTCTTCGAGGAAATTAATGAAGTAGCCAGAAAATTTAATGACATTGGTGCAGATATAGCTTGGAAGTCCTCTTTAGATCCGGATAGGCCAGGTCTGGTTGAAATGGCCACAGAATTTGAAAGAAAAAATATTTTTTGGAAACAAAAAGTTTGTGAGCGACTAGAGCATTTGCTCAATGATCATACTCGTACGTTAAATACTACACAAGAAAGACAAGCTTTTCTTCTTTGTAGAGGGCCAAATTTTACTATTAGTGAAGTAAGGTAAGGTTTTTTAATTAATTTTGTTTGTAATGTATCGGTATACATTTTTTTTGTTTCGAGATGATTCTTTTATTGATATTCCAAAATAATAAGGAATGTATTAGAATTTAGCTATGTAAATTCAAATCTTTATAAAAACGGATTTAGAAGCATACCAATGTTAAAAATTGTGATGAGTGTGTATTTAAAGGAATATACCAGAAACGTGAAGAATACCATGGGAACGATAAGAAAGACCACAAAACGTAGGATCAAAAAATGCTAACTCACATTTTTTTGTATTGAATTTCTAATTTCTATTTTAGGGAAGTAAGTAAGATCTACGAGGAACTGCAATCAATATATTCGGATGTTGAACTGTGTATACCAAATGTAGCTCATTCAGATAATATTACTGCTATAGAAAATGCAGTGCTAAGGCTGATCACTGACATAGAAAAATATGTTATCGCCGAACATAAAACAATAATTTTTGGCGTTAAAAAAGAAGGGGCTTGCTTTAAAGGCGAAATAGATTTTCAGAATATAATGGAACATTCAAGAAATGCGGAAGTATTGGAATGGTTTTGGTTGGTTTGGCGAGAAAAGATGAGGCCTATGAAGAAACCATACGCAAGATTGGTGAATCTAGAGAATAATGCCGCGAGAAGAAATGGTAAATTTAATTTTATACACACCAGGTACTAGCTTTATATATTCAACTATATGGGCCACATTATATTTGGCTTCGTGCGTATAAAATAAGTCCTGAATAAAATGTAAATCTTGAAATATAATGCGTTTTTCCTTTTGTTTTTGTTTTGTATAGCTACGTGAACAAATTTTTATATTTACAATATTCAGCCTGAAAATTATTATATTTATTATGTTCTATAAATAACAGGCTACTCCGACATTGGAGCGTCTTGGAGGGAGGAATTAGAAATCCCAAATATAAGAGAAGTCAGTCAACGTCTATACGACAGTTTTAAACCATTGTATGTTCTTCTTCATGGCGTAGTCAGATTTTACTTGAGACGAGAGTATGGTAACCTCGTGCCAGAAAAAGGTCCAATTCCTGCCTATTTATTAGGTACGTAACATAGCAAAATATTTTCTGAGCAAATTATAATAATTAAATAATGAATATTAATACTGTGACTTTCTATACAAAAAATATAGTCTTAAATTTTGCATCAAGAGAATGGCTTTGATGTGACCATACATCAAAGCCATTCTCTTGATGCAAAATTTAAATGAGATTGTCTAAAATGACAGAAGTTTTATAAACAGATTTAGTCTCTATTGTGAATTACACATTATCTTTGTTATTCTTTGCAACTGCAGATGACGACTAATTATTACTGAAATTAACATTGAAACACGTTTAATTTCTTCTCTTCTTTTAAGGAGACCTTTGGTCTCAAAATTGGGAGCCAATTGCTGATTTAATGCTGCCAAAGACAATTGACTTAGATCAACGATTGCAACACTTGAACTGGACTGTAACAGACATGGTAAGATCATACAAGGCTTCCTAAAAATGTATGCTTTATAATTTATTCGATTTTCTAAAGAATATTTTTAATGAATAATAACCGGATTACAGGTCAAGAAAGCTGAAGATTTTTATATCTCACTTGGACTACCTCCTATGACAGATATTTTTTGGCGAGAATCTGTATTTACTAGGGAAAATCATACAAAAGCGCGCTGTCATGGCACAGCGGCAGACATGTATAAGCAAGGAGATGTTAGGTGATACTATACGCTTATTATAAAACACTTTTAAATTATTATTTATTTTATATTTTTGTCTTTAAAGTAATGTAATAAAAAGATATAGGAGAAGGCCGGGTAGGCCCGGATACAAAAAACAGATTAACGAAATTATTAACTTTAATTTGTACTTAAAATTAAATTAGGAAATTATAATAATAATAAATCTACGGAATGACTTTTGTTTCTGAGCAATTAAAACACCCCCGGTTACCCTCAATCCGAGACTTCCCGACTTTCCTTAACATATAATATAACAACTATATATACAATTTATTATTTTTCAGACTTCTTTACTGTGCAAAAGTTTCATTCAAAGATTTTTATGTGATACACCACGAAATGGGCCATATACAGTTCTATATGGCTTATCAAAACCAGCCAGGATTATTTAGGGTAAGATTATGTTCATAATCAGTTTAATCTAGGAAAATAATTTATAATTTAATTTAGAATGGGTTGTAATAAAATCGTTCAGTTCAAGCTATGTTTAAATTTAACTTGTATAAAATTAAACAATATATATCAATATCTATATTTTCAGCAAGCAAACTCGTTTCTACATGAATCTATAGGAGATACAATAATGCAAGCAGTTCTAACTCCACAACATTTACATAGATTACGTATAATAAACGATTCTGAACTATTTAATACACATCCCAACAAAGATATAAATTTTATTGAGAAGATAATTAAGAGAGGGGCCGAATTTTTAAGATTAGATGTTTTTGATACAATAACAGAAAGCAAAGAAATCAGTGATCGAGGCATTTTCGAAGATTCTGACAAAATAACTATAGATGAAATATTGATTTTTAAACAGGCCCTTAATAAGATACCTCAAATACCATTTGCATATATTATGGATGAATATAGATATCGCTACTTCGAAGGGACATTGGACAAAAATACTTTGAATGAAGAATTTTGGGCGATGTCTCTGAACTATCAGGGGATTTCCCCTCCCAATGAAAGAGGGTCAGAATATTTTGATATTGGTGCTAAATTTCATGTGCCAGATAATACCCCCTATATGAGGTATGAATAATTTTTTTATAAGATAAATATTTTTATTTAAGTTTAATAATCAAATAACGATATTATAAAACCATTTTACTAGATGGATAGATACAAATTACTATCCACCTTTTTTTTTCCTCAATCCTCATCTATAATTTTTATATAATTTGTCCTTACGCTTAACATATAAAGTTATAGAACCTATTTTGATATTACTCGATAGTATGACGTATAATTATGGACTGACACAATAAAACACCTATTGTATGTCTTTCAGATATTTCTTAAGCAGTTTTGTACAACATCAACTATTTGAGAATCTTTGCAAGGCAGCTGTTTTTGGACATCGCAATATAAAAGAGCCTTTGCCCTTTTCTATTCATTTGAACAGATGTGACATATATGGGTCTAAAGCTGCTGGAAAGATATTGAAGTAAGATTTTTTTTTTTGCCTTTTTATTATTTTTTTATTATAAGCATAGTAATCGTCCAACGTCCAAACGTCCAAATCTAACATTTAATACAAAATTCCCATTGTATCCCGTATATACTAAATATATGTAGTGAAGCTACAAAGGCTGCTTTCTATGAATGTTTCATAAGATATCGGTGACATTAGGCGTTTATCATATGTGTCAGAGTGGTTCGATTCCTAGTTGGAGGAGGTTCGATTCCTAATTGGGGATGTAATTGTGTTAGAAAAATATTATTGTTTTGTTTTGTCTTGTGTTGTATTTCTATGATCTAGCATGTAATATATCATTCGTATTTTCAGAGAGTTAATGTCCAGTGGAAATTCGCAACCTTGGCAAAAAATATTGCTCGATACAATCGGTGAAGATACTATATCGTCATCTGCTTTAAAGCGCTACTACCGCCCTCTTTATAAAATTTTGATAAAACTCGTTGATAAATACAACATTCCGATTGGATGGTAAGATGTTATTTTAGCGAATTGATATAGATAATATTAAATATTTTTTTAATAAAGAAATAAGTCAAGTTAAACTATGACTATTTTTAACTTTCTAATATTACACATTTGTCGTGATTGGCTATAAGATTTATTTTTTAAGAAAAATTGTTGTCGTTGTACTCTTAGCCTGATTCTTAATTTTTTGATCTATAGATTAAAAAAATAAATAAAAAATCAGGTTACTGTAGGGTTATATAAAACTGTAAATAAATAGTAACATATACAAAACATATAGATTTTTTACTTATGACATGAATGTTTTTGGATTGGATAGAAAGTATTAATATAAAAGTATCTATTATAAATAACAAAGATAATAGAATAACGCTGCTGTGGCCCAATGGTACGTATCTGACTGTAACCGCGGTTGGGGGTTTCATTATCACTCGACAGAATGAATTGTTTTCATTTTTTCATTCTGGTAACAAGACAAAGCGCGCTATTGAGTTTCGTCATTCTACACGCACTATCCCTGAAATTGGATGGATAGTAGAAACAGAGTGTTTTAACACTAAGTTACGTATGCAACAGTGTGAAACAAAAAGAAATAATCAAAATATTATTTATAAGACCATCTCTTATTTTTAAATAAAACACTGTTTAAATTAACAATAAATATATTTAATTAACTTAACGACATTAAATAGTGAATCATAGATGATTTTCATTTTTAAAAAATCCTTACATTTACAAAATAAATGTTAAAATCGCAAATATTAAAGTGAAATAATTTATTAAAGCAGTACAATTAAATTATTATAATATTTACAATTCGATAACTTTTTTTCTATTGGTGACAGAAAACATAGTATAAAATCATAATTTACTCAGCCTATGTTGACGTATGTATTATGTCTTTTGATATAAATTAAAAGAAATCTTTACATGGGAATGGTACCTGTAACCATCATAAATTAGCTTACGCTAAATACTTTCCATTGAACCACGACGGTATTTAATATATTTACAAAACTAAAGATATGGTGAACTGACAAATATAAACTAAATTCTTCATTTTACTCATAATATGTATGTATGTACATTAAATTATTTACATTAAGTCTTAATTAGGCACTTTTGCGAATAACGCGAGTATTACACAATTGCAATCGATTATTTTTTATCACATTGTTTCTTTTACATAATACCAACATTAAAATTTTATAAAAAGTGTACATAATATTTTTATATAGAGTATATATTGTTTTAAAAAATCTTGAAATATAATTGAAATGTTTATTATTTTTATAATTATTAATATACCTTTATAAAAGGAATAAAAATTGTCATACAGTTAAGTTATTGTAATTTTATACATATATTTTTTTCTAGCTTTTTACATAAATAGCGTTTTATTTTAAAAAAATATTATATAATATTTAAATTTTCAAAAACTTCATTCATTTCAATTCGCTAAGCGTATTCCATATTCACATTTCTACCAAAAACAAATGGTAGTTTTTCGCAACAATTCTACCAAAATGGTAGGTTTTGTTTTCGTTAAGACAAAGTAGCGTGTGAGATCCAATCAACTGTGTGAGCTACTCTATGGTATATGCCAGGCTGACCTCGACTGGCACAGGAGTAACCAGCTGATACTACGCCGATGAGAAACCATCTGCCAGAACGTTCCAGCATGAGGGGTCCTCCACTGTCGCCTTGGCAACTATCTTTGCCACCACCTCGGTAACCCGCGCAGAGCATTTCAGGGTATATTACTACGTTTATACCTGAAAAAATTACAAATAAGTTAAGCATATTTTTAGGTCAATAGTTAGTGGTGGTGCTGTCTGATGCAAGATTCCGCATTAATTTCAGAATTGTAGGTTAATGGAAAGTACAACAAATAAAAGTTAACAAACTTAAGTTTGTTGCGGGCACTTGTAACTTGTATGTAATTAACTATAATTTTAAATTTGTTATAGTTTTTATCTGTAACATAAATTTCTATTTTTTGGACTTCTTCTTATTGATTATGCGGTGAATAAAATTAACAAACTTAAGTTTGCGACTGTATGTCAGTCATTTTGTAAGAAATAAAATACCCATAAAGATATATTTTCGGTTATCTGTACTGTAAGTTCTCACTTTGTGCCAAATTTACATAACTGTAGGTCAACAGGTCGACTATTATGCTTAAAGTTAATCACTATCTTCTAAATAAAGGAGTTATATTAAAAAAATTCTCACCATTAGCTCGATGCCATCTTTCACACACTCTATTATCAAGTACTGGCACGTCCACTGCTTGAAGTGTCCGGGGACGCAATCTTGACCCGGGGCTTAACGCGCCCCACCCGGCCGCCCATCCGTACTGGCCTAGGAACTCTGAACCACGCTCTGGCAGACATATAGGAGCTGAAAAGTTATAACAATAATATAAATATATATTTATTTTGTTACATACGCATCCCGCGTCCAACAGGGTTGGCAGAAGGAACCTAGGGTTAAAACACTCCGTTCCCCAGTTTTCACCGAATTGATAATGAAAATCGGGCGGAAAGTGGGGAATCGAGTTTCTTAAAATTTGACCTTGCTATATTTACAACAAAACATGAAATAGGCTTTGTACAAACCTGACTATAGCTCTGGATTTATAAATTTACTATATAATAAAAATATATTTAAATATATATGAGGCCAGTCGTTACGCAGGGGCACAAGTGTGTGACTGTAACCGCAACTCGTTGTAGGCTTAATACCCACTCGTGGAAAAGATTTTTTTCTTTAAATTTATATTTGCATTTCTTCACTGTGGTGTCGAGGCAAAGCGCGGCGTTAAGTTCCGCCTTTCAAGACGCAATGTCACCACAATTTGGCGGAAAATGGGAAACGGAGTGTCTTAACACTAGGTTCCTTTTGTCTATTATGCTGGGAGCCTACAGTGTGAAGCTGATAAATAAAAATGCAAGTTTTTTTTACAATATGAATGTTTAAATTTAAATTAGTTTAATTTGTAATATACTTACCTATGTGAGGCATATAGTGAACATTTCTGTCAAGTGTCAAAACAGCGACATCAAATCTGTCAGCTTGTGGAGTAAATTTAAACAACGGGTGGACCTGAAAATATAACATTAAACATAATTAAAATAAGCTTCATACTGTATCCCGCATACAGCAGAGTAGGTAGAGGGAACCTAGTGGCCCACCACCATATATTTTTTTATAAATAAAATCAGTAAATGAAATATATATGGAGAAATTGTTTTTGATCATTATTGTCTATTTATTAGAAACAAAATAGTATTTTAGTATAACCGGAATTCAGGTTATCAATAAAATAATAATTGTGTGACATAAATTGTTATATTATTTCTATTATAATAAATAGTAAATATTTAATGTTAAAATACCTTATTAAGGAATGAAATGTTTTCTTTTTTATACTCAGATGATAAGTTTAAGCACGGCGTGTTGGACGGATGGAGAGAACGGAGTATTTTATCACTAGTTTCGATCTGCCTACCCTGTTATATAAGGAATATAGCGTGAAGCTAAGGAAATGATTAAAAATAATACCTTAATAGTCCTGACACCAAACGTATAAGCAGGCAATGGCTCAGCAGCAGAATTTATGACGTAATCGCCCAAAGTGACGCGGACGTGACGAGGCTGCGCGCGCGCAACGCAATGACCCGCCGTGACAACGTGACGTCGTGATATAAGGGAACCGCCACATCTGAAAAATTTCATATAGAATGCTTAAAATTATGTGTTTATTTGAGCTTTTAGGTATATTAGACAGAAGATGTTGAAGAAAAGGTTTGAAACAATCAGACATAGTAAATTCGAATGGTTGTATATAGTACTATAAATTATATAATATATGATTTAAAAAAATATTTAAATATAAATCATGCATTTCAAACATGCATGCTGAAAGAAAAAAATAGAGTTAAAAAGATACAGTAAAAAGTTTATTTTGTAGTGTGTACGAAAGATAGTAAACACATTCACATCTATCTTTGAGTTAGAGTTTCTTGGCAGACATACCGTGGTGATATACCGTGAAAAGTAAAGGTACGGTGGGATAATACGGATATACGGCGGATTTTAGATGTATAAAAATAGAATAATAAAAAAAATTACTTTGCTGCAGCTTAACCTAAATTTATGACATGACGTTGATTGTAGATGAACTGTAAATGATTTAATCTGAAAGGTCGTATACCTCTAAATTTGGTAAGTACATGTGATTCATGTGTGAGCAACGGTTATTGATTTTGACTCTTGTGTGGTCAAAATGCTAGCTGCCAATTTCATAATTCTAGGTCAACTGGAAGTACTCTATTAATTTCGATTCGCTTTACAGTTTCAAAATATGCGTTTTTTGCCACATATTTTTTTAAGTAAATATAGAAATACGATTTTTTTCAGGAAATCAAGGGACCGTAGACCTGAGTATATGGTTTAAATTCTTTACTCGTATCTCCAAGAATTTCTTAGGTAAAGGCTCTTGACAGGCAGACAGACGGTTGGACGGACAACAAAGTGATCTTATAAGGGTGCCTGTTTTCCTTAAGAGGTATGGAAGCATAATTGTGCCTTATTACCTGACAATTTGATTAGTAAAGTCTGGATATATCACGTCTTACCCCAACGTACCTTATTATTATATTACGTTTCGACGTAGCCCACTATACCAGTGGTCAGAGAAGACAGGTACTCTTTTAGTTATTAAGAAATGAAGCTGAAGATCATTACCAATACTTTTGTTGCTGTTGATTTCTTGTGATTTTTGGAATATATATAAAATGACAGCATAAAAATATATTAACATCAAATTATGCTAATACATTTACTTTTTTATCCTTTTGAGGGCATTTGATATCAGAATTTAAGGCATGAAAAGACAAATTAATACACTGTGCAAACAGCGTACTATTATTAATTTCGAAATATTATACAAAAGTGAATATGGCAGGAAATCATTAAAATATACAATAATATAAAATGGCCA
The DNA here is from genome assembly GCA_013421005.1 of Heliconius erato x Heliconius himera. Lineage (NCBI taxonomy): Eukaryota > Metazoa > Arthropoda > Insecta > Lepidoptera > Nymphalidae > Heliconius > Heliconius erato x Heliconius himera. The sequence goes on along the minus strand of JAATLQ010036817.1, from coordinate 20,885 downwards.
ATTTTGCACAACACGCAAGTATGTAAATTGCGTAAGCCTCTTTATATTATTGTTATTGCTGTAGGGTATCTTGCAAGAGAATAAACATTGCGCAGTAGAAGTTGGGTGACCCAATTAGTGTATCACATGCGATGTGTAAGTATGCTACTGCGACATCTGGATATTTTATGGTAGGAAAAGAAAAGTATAGTGACAAATCAAATCAGCTTCACGCCGTATCCCGCACACAGCAGGTTATGCAGAGGGAACTTAGTGTTAAGACACTTCGTCCCCCACTTTCCGCCAAGTTTCGGAAGCATTGCGCGATGAGTGGCGGAACTCAACGCCGCTCTTTGCCTCGACACCAGAGCGAAGAAATGAAAATATAAATGTAAATAAATATTTCATTTCCTCGAGTGGGGATCGAACCCACAACCAGTCGATTTTACAGTCACACTTTCTGCCACGACTGGCCTCGAAAGTATAATGACAAATCTTTTATATTTTACTAGACTAGGATATTTTGAATACAGTAACCTCAGTTTTTGTCTCAACAAACTTATGATATTCTAAAGAAATAAAAGCAAGTTAACATGTTTTCTAGTAAACAATTGTATCACATGAAAATTATAAGAAAGAAGTAAAATGCGAAATTATTTAAATATTTACTTATATACAAATATATAAATATAGATATAGCACATAAAACATGCAAGATCGAGAAGCTTATTTACAAGTGTAAAACCTTTTTGTAATTTACATATATACACTACTAAGTATAGTCCTATAGAAGAGGAATGTGCGAAAGTATCTAACCCAAATTATAAAAAAAAGACCTTTTTAAATACCTACTCCAATTTTTATTATATTAATCATTTTTCTAAATAAAATATTTTGCATTGATCACATAGAATATTAAGAAAAAGAAAGGGAAAAATGTACATAGAATATAAAAATAAACATACGCTTATTAAAAAAAAGTAAGAAACTTGAGATGTCACATGCAATTGATATTTACTATTCAAAAATATTGAAAACATTTCTGAACAAAAAAACTATTTTATATATTCTAGAATTAAGAGAAACGAAAAAAAGAAAGGAAACACTGCATTTGGTATATTTCTATTTTCTACACATTATACAAAATCTATTACTCTACCAACTCTACCACTCCTACCAACTCTACGTGCTGTCTCTTTCGCACATTTACCTCTCTATCCAACACTGCTTCCAACCGATAATCTCGAAAATCGACATAAGCGTGTTGCATCTGCAAAATTACATTTGTTAATTATTTATTAGTATTGTTAATAAAATAATAATAAAAAAATACAATAAAATTAAAATAATATACAATTATTAAATAAATGATGTTATTATATGTTTTATATTTGAAGAATATTGTTAAAAATCTTTCAATTTATTAAAAAATCTTATTTACATTTAAAAATACAATTTGTAATTAAATAAATGAAGTGGTGTTATTGAATAATTTAACCGAATTGTTTAAATAAGTTTGGTATTATAGTTTATTTGTTTATTAACAATCACTTAGATTAGTTACATTTATGGGTATAATAGTTACGTAGGAACTGTTTCTATATTATATTTCTAGGAATTTGACTAAGTTGATAATTAAAATTGTTAAATAAATTACTATGTTAATTATTGAAAGTGTTTTTTATTGAATAAATCCAATTTATTGAATTAAAAAAATATTTGTGAATATTAAGAATCATTAATTCTATTTATTTAAAAAATAACTCCACTTCAGTGTCAACGTCAAAAATAATAAAAATGCTTAATGACAATTAGTATATATATACCATAAATGTTAAAATATATACGTATAACAAACATTATTATATTAATATACTAGTTGTCGCAGACAACTTTAAAAATCCCATTTTTTTCTGTTCCCTTAGTTAATTCGAAAAAGTCTCTTAGTTTCTAAGCGACTAACAAACAGTAGGTCACTGAATAACAGTTATATTTATATATTTACATATTTTATGTATAAGCATTAAGCATCATAAGCACATAAAGTATATAATTAAATTTATTAATTCCTTTTCTTTCTTGCTTCATGCTTTCTCCCGCACATAGCACAGTCACCTGTTCCCCGTTTTCAAATGAGTTATGGAGGCAATGAGTGTAGAGCGGCCTAACTCAACGTCGCGCTTCGCCTCGCTACTAGGGCGAGGAAATAAAAATATTTAATATTTCATTTCCTCAAAAGGGAATCGAACTCTTGACGCGCTTAAATTCGCAGGTTTGTACCGCTCCAACTGGCCTCTAAATATTATTAAATAATGTTCCTTAAAAAGCGTAATATATAATTAAGCTTGTGTATTTGCAACTATGTAATCGCAATATATACAAAATAAATATTCAAAAATATTGTATGTAGATTCAGGACTGATTAAATCGTTATCTTTTACATAACCTTTTTTAGCACGATTTCCCGCAGTACAACGTATACAGAAGGAACCTAGTATTGAGATACTCCTTATTATACTCCAGTTCTGGTCACTTATTTCTTAGTAAAAGTCACATATTGATAAATCATTATTGATTTAATCAAGGTCGGACCTCTTCTAGCTCGGTCTGGCCTCTCGGCCATAAAATTCGGTGAAGCTATATATATAAAACTAATTTAAAAGTCTTTACCTAGAAGATCCTATTCGTATATACGCTTGCCAGGGAAACGTGCCGAAGCCGGCATCGTCACCACCGACTATTCTTCTTTGGGCTGTCTGCTTTCCTACCGCCACTCCACAACCTGTAAATAAAAATAGGCATTTATGTTAATAATATGTATATTATAATTTGGTTAAGGAAATGTCTTAGAAATATGTGTAATTACTATATTTTAAAAAATCTAAACAAATTAGCTTTACGTTGTATCCCGCACACAGCGGGGCAGGCAGAGGAGTGTAAGTGTAGTGTTAAGACACTCCGTTCCCCACTATATTTTAATTATTATTTTTAATTATATTCGATAGAAACAAAGATCTTAGTGATATATAATTTATTCTTTCTATTTTTTAGTTAGCCTGACCGCATTTTGTCATATTTTGTGAGACCTGTGTTTATTTGAATGGCGGAACTCCGCACAAAGTGTGGTGTTGTGCTCCGCATCTCAACACGCAGTTTCTCAAAATTTATGCGGAAAGTGAAGAACAAAATGTCTTTCTGCCTATCCTGTTATATATATATAAAACTGTACGTAATATAAAAAACACAATAATAATAAAACAATATCGACAAAAGAAATGATCGATTAAAACTATCGAACTATATTTCCTATAATTAATCCAGTCAAATCGAATTAACTTAATATTTCTCAAAAAGAGTGATTATTGACAAAGTTTAAAATAATTTGGTACCTTCAAACTGTTCCTTTTTTTCTTCAATCTTTTTTATTAACTTTGGGAATTTTATATTAAACAGTTTTATATTGACACATGTGTTAAAAACTAATGTTAATACCAATATAATTGTATGGCACTTCATTTTATATATAAAAAAAAAGTTTCAACAGACACCGTTTTATAGTTATGTTTAATATACACGTATTTTATATATATTATTCATTGTTAAATAAATGAAAATATTATAAAATAACAGAAGGTTTTTTCAATCTCTCCTTGAGACTCTCCTTACAAAAAATAACAAACATAAACACACATTTTTTTTGTACATTTGATAAACACAAACACACAAAACTGATATTTATTTTCACCAAAAAAGAACAAAAAAAATCACGTCTTAAACACTGAACCTGTTGAAGTCAACTGAAACCTCGTTCCACATTATATAATATTGTATACATAACGTACTAAAAAGGAAATACAGTGTACAACTCACTCATATTATACGTAATATTGGGCATTTAATTACGGAAACGTAATAACCGGTTCTACATATTATGTATACAAGTTTTGGACCTAAAATGGTGTTATCAGTGATAACAGGTAGGTTTTTAGGTCAATTTATAGTAATAAGTCTTTTTTTTAATGTGTATGTATGTATATAAAAACAAATATATGTCGGTATGTATGTAAAGAAACTAGTTTGTTGCCCACAACTTCTTTTGCGTGGACTGTAAGGTGTAGTTAGTAAATTAGTTATACCAGGCTTTTCCCGTTCCTAATGAATTTTCGGGGAATGCTCTCTTTCTGGTCCCTCCGGTTCTCCCCAGGGACCCTAAAAACAAATTGCATCGTTCTATACTGTGTAGTTCAGGCTGTATGTTGTCTGTCGTTCAGCTAGTAACAAAGAGTTTCATATATATGTACATACATATATAGAAATTTATTATTGTAGTTTCACGCTTTATCTCGCATATAGTGGGGTAAGCAGAGGGAACCTGGGAACCAAGTGTTAAGACACTTCCATTCCCCATTTACTTACAGTAATCGAGTAGCGGAACTAAACACTGAGTTTTGAATAGAGTTTATATCGTTTATACTGTTGCTATTAACTTTATACTTTTCTTACATTATTTTTTACAACGTTAGTGTTACTTTAAGGAATATATGCTTTCTTGTTAGGATAAATGAAAAGAGATGGCAATTTCTTTGTATCTGTCAAGTAAATTAACAGTAACTTATCAGTAAGTTAAACAAAAGAAACACTAAATAAAACGTAAGTAAAGGTCAATCTTAAATTCTGTATAATATATATGAAGAAATGTGCATTCGTTTTGTTAGTCAATTATAACAAATTTGATTCGGTGTTTAATTGTTTTGAAATATAAAATATTTCCTACTTTTTTAGTAAAAGTAGAGTAATAGTTACATTTTAGGTCAAGTCTGTAATAATAGCTATTGCATAGATAAAATTTTACTTATGTAAATATGACCTTGTTAAGGTTTTTTTTTCGAAACAAAAATTTAGTTAATCATACGATTTATTCTGGTTTATTAAAGCTGAACTTACTTTAAGCTCAGCTTTAATTAAATATTTAAACCTAAATTTAAATATCTGAAGCTACTTCAGGGAACCTTGTGCTAAGATACTCTCTACTTTCCGCTAAATTTTCGACATATTGCCTGGTGACTGGCGGAACTTAACGCCGCGTTTTGTCTTGTTACTAGAGCAAGAAAATTATAATAATTCATTTCTCCGAGTGAGAATTGGACCCACAGTAGTCGGGTTTACGGCCAGATAACCTAATCCCAATAATGTCCTAAATAATAAATTTATCAATAAAAGCTAATTTTACAACTTAACTATATTTTATTAAATAACCCATTTTTTACGATCCTGGCCAGGTCGGTCAGAATAGCGAGAAAAGAATTTCAAACATATTTTTAGTTACATTTTTGTTCTGATAGACTAAAATAGCAATTGACCTGGAATAGTCTTTACAACGCTACCAAGGAAGTACTGGCTTTATAAAAAAAATGTATTTTTAAAAGAAAATGGGAAACGGAAATGTCTTAATGAGAATAGAGTGTTGACACTAGGTTCCCAGGTTACCTCTACCTATATAAAAAGAAAAAATAACGATTTATACATACACTAAACCGCTATAAATGTCATATAGTGCCATTAATATCATTATTTTGTTATTCCTATCAATTAATATTAAATATTATGGCGTCAATTAATAGTAATCATCAAGTAAATAGAAAGTTGTATATGATTAATCATGTTGTTTGAGGACGTAACACACTACGGGATGACTTGCTGAAATTATTCAAAACATGGCGTGGCTGACACTTGAATGGAGTTTTAGAGTTCCGTGGCCCAATGACAAGAACCGAACCGTTTCATTTATTTTTGTGCGCTGTATCTCGCACACAGAGTAGGCAGATGGATAGTGTTAAGACACTCCGTTTCCCATTTTCTACTCAATTCTGCAGGCATTGCGTTTTGAGTGGTGGAACTCAACTCCGCGTTTTGCCTCGAAATCAGAGCGAAGAAATTAAAATATTTTATATTTCATTTCCTCGAATGGGAATCGAACCCACAATCTGTCACGTTTACAGTCACATTTTGTGTCCCTGCGCCACGATTGGTCTCTTTTATGGAATTTTGTTAAGTGCATGAGGTTGTAAAGGTTATATGGGGAACATAAACATGTTCTTACGAACTTCTACTCTTTATAATTTCGTTTTTATAAGAGTATTCTGAGCTTAACACTGGAACTTAATACTAGATTTCAAATGTACGAACTAGAAAAAAAACTTTGATTATACTCAATACAATATTTTTTTAGTTCCACACTTTATGTCTCATAGCAGGGCTAAGGTTGAGAGAATCTAGTGACGAAACATTCCATTCTAAATTCAAGATATTTTCTGTTGAGTGAGCGGGGAAGCTTTTTCTCTGTCTACAATATTGCGCTATGCTGGAAAAACATAATATATTTTTTAAACATTTTTAAAGTGTTATTCCACACTTAGGAAAGAAATGGTCGGTTTCCAGGAGGCGCGGGTTCGAGTCCCGCTGCGTTCAAATTTTTATACGTTTCCTAAGTAAGTAAACATAATATAGATTGGCTTTTTTTAGCTTCGATTATTTAAGGTGAAACAAAGCTGATTTAAAAGTAAAGTATAGTGTTAGTACGTATATTATAATAGTGAAACATTCAACTTGAACTTTCTCGTTCTGCGGTTGAACTGTGGTCGTACGAGGAAAAGGAAGAAAGCTATACTGAAGTTTCCATATAAAAATGCAGTGCCGAAAAAAAAATGTATTTAAATATTAGTTTTCTCGTTATTCTGGTCTTCATGGCATGGATATCAGTTTCGTCATCTTGTATTGTCATCAGATCAGAAAAAATGTGCAAATTCACTTTACTTTAATTGTGTTTTAATGGGAATAGAGTCTCTTAACACTAGGTTCCCAGGTTCCCCTGCCTTCCCTAGTATGAGTGGAATACAGCGAGAAGCAAAAAGTTACATGTGCTCGGAGGTATAGAATTATATTAGTATAAGCTCGAGTGCTATATGAGTATCCTCTGAAGAATTCTACTGTATAGCACCAGCTTGATGAAACCATATTATTTTATAAGCTATGTATAACTGTCAAGTTTCATGATCACAATTATTACAAGGAGTCCCTTTGTCAATTCAATTTATTTCAATGATAATATTAGGCACATAATTAAAAAGCTAAACAGAATCTTAACTAATAAAAGCATTATAATAGTCATACTTAATAAATTTTCAAAACAATTGAGTTGGTTGTTATGTTCATGTTCAGTTTCACGCTGTATCCCGCATACAGTAGGGTAGGCAGAGGGAACCTAGTGTTAAGACACTCCGTTCCCTACTTTCTGCCGAATTCTGGAGGTATTGCGTGTTGAGTGGGAGAGCTCAACGCCGCGCTTTGCCTCGATAACAGAACGAAGAAATGTAAATATAAATTTAAATAAATATTTCGTCTCCTCGAGTGGGGATCGAACCCACCTCCAGTCGATTTTACAATCACATTTTGTGCCCCTGCGCCACGACTGGCTTATAATTTTGCGTTAAACCAAATACACATTATGGTCAATACGCAATGTCTTTATAAATGGACTAAAAGTTGAGAATGGGCCTAGAAATTTGGTTCTCTGTCCATCCTTATTCAAAAATTTAATTTTTCTTAAAAACATGAATTGTTTTTTAATAGTAGACATAGCGCGGCGTTGTGCTCTGCCTTATAACACGCGATGTTTTCAAAGTTAGCGGCGGAAAGCGAGTAACAGGGTGTTCTATAGGCTTGTTCTCCTTACCATGCTATGCGGGAAAACGAGTGAAACTGTTGTTTTTTGCCAATATATTTAAAAAAACTTCCATGTTAAGATAGGTCGAATTGTTAGCTTGTTATAAAATAGCCTCGAAGTTAATAAATTAGACTTTTTGTATATTTCTATGACAATAGCGTATTGTTTACATGGGCACTGTATAGAAATAACTTATTTATAATGTTAGCGCAACAGCCTCTGAGTGTAAATGCGACGAGTGTGGGTTCGATTCTCCCTCGGGGAAATGAAAGTAACGCGCGGCGTTGTATTTCGCTATTCAACACGCAGTGTTTCAAAACCTGGGACTTATTTGGAAAACAGAGTTTCATAAAACAAGGTTCCCAGCAGTTTTCACAATCCTGCTTTGCGGGAAAAAGCGTGAAGCTGATTTTTTAATTACAAAGAGACACGTAATATTTAAAGTAAAACAAAATTTCACATGGAAAGTCGCGAGTAAATATAAATGATTCACACATGAAGCCATAGCATTGTAACGGATAGCTAACAACCGGTAAATTATACTCTGCAAGAGGTTTTGCGCAACCCGTGCTGGGATATGAGTAAGTGACGACGCTTTAGTCATTTGTAAACTCAATTTTTAAATACGAAATTTGAAATGAGAAAATACTGTGTATTTTTTAATTTTATTGTTTAGTTTCACGCTGTATCCCGCGTATGGCATGTAAACAGAGGGTTCTGATACTCATTTTCCCTTCACATGTTAAGACATTGCATATTGAATAGCGGAGTTCAACGCCGCACTTTGTCTAACACTGTGAGGAAATTAAAAAAAAATATTTTTCTACTTCCGAGTTGGCATCGAATCCACGACCATTGTCCTTCTAGTCGTAAATAGACGCTGTCCAACTGCGCATCGACGGCCTCATCTTCTTCTTCTTTCGTGGCTTTTCCCTTTATTTCCTCATGGTTAAAAAATATATAGGTATTGTTTAAGAATCCACTTCCATATTAACTTGATCAGCTGATCAGTCATTTTGTCTGGAGAGTGACGCTTCTGCCTTGGTACCAGAGCAAAGAAATTAAAATATTAATAAATATTCATTCTTTACTTCGAGCGAGAATCGAACCCATACCCCACGACGGTCTCTAGTAAAATAATATTGAAATTTTATCGACCTTTTTCGTCATTATAGGCAGCAAGTATGGATATAAGCTTACAAATATAGTGAGGTTAGTTCATTCGCTTGTGGATTGCGAAACATCCGCTTTCTCGGCGTCTTTATAAGTGTAACAAAACAACTATACTTCTATATATTTATAATTATGCTTACATTTAGATTTGAACTTGTGACCTTGTGTTATTTAAAATATTCTTTATTACAAAATTTATAATTCTTTGCTAATGTATGTATATTTATATAAAATTTCAGAGTTTGTTGAATACTCTAATATCTAGAATTATTGGTAAGAATTGAAAAATGGAGAACAGAGTGTTCTTACACTAGGTTCACTACAAGGTACAGCTGAAAAAAAAATGAAATTAATTTTATACATTTAGTAATGAGAATTGGGGCCAGTCGTAGTGCAGAAGCGTCATCGTGCGACTGTAAACGCGACTTGTATTGGGTTCGATTTTTACTCAAGGAAATTAAATGTTTAATATTTTCATTTCGTCGCTCTTATACCGCGGCAAAGCGCGGCATTAAGTTCCGCCACCTAAAGCTATGTCTTCAGAATTTGGAGGAAAATGGGGAACGAAAGTGTCTCATTAAGACACGCCCGGAACGGAATGTCTTAGCTCTAGGTTCCCAGGTTCCTACTGATTACCCTGCTTATATAAAATGATTTAATTACGTGTTTAATATTAAACTATTTTAACCTGATCCATTGCGTATATGTAAGATTATACATTTATGAAAACCCCGCGTTTTGAACACTTTGCAGTAAGTAGTCCTAAAATTATTAATTATGTATGATACGTGAAAAGTTTTAAAAGCCCAAAGTAACCTAAACTACAGGTATAGTGTGTTACAATGATTAACGTAACGTAATATACCATACACTTTACAGCCCAAATGGACTGTTTAACACCAAAAAAAGTACTTCAAACCGGTACTTCCTGAGATTGGCGCATTCAACCAAACAAACAGCTTTATAATATGTACAAATACACATATAGATAAGAACAATAAGTACAATAAGTGTTGATAAAAACCACCAGCACGTTTTTTATATAATACTAAGATAACAATATAAATATATTTCAGCATTTCTTTGTGCTCACGTGATTCGTATCGAAATCTGAATGCATTTAACATTATATGCAAATGAATCGATGTTTACATCCTCCGTGTCGTAACGGATGACTCACGCTGTTATATAAAGCACGAGATCCGTTATAGTGTCGAATTTCGATAATATAGGTGAGTGTGGGTGGATAGTGTTACCATTTTTTTGGTTTTTGTTGTTAATAATGGTTAAAATACGTAAAAAAAAAAAAATTTTATAAAAAAAGGTTCACGCAATCCACACATATAGGCCCTGAGTAGGCAGAGGGGGCGTGTTATACTTTCATTTTAATTTTTGAGACATTCCGTATAGAATGGCGGAACGCAACGTCATACGTATTTATACATCGTTTGAGAATATAAATGATTGATTTTTTTTAAGCCAAGGCGTGAGAACTAAGTTACAGCACTGGTAGATTTAGTGGACCTAAAAAGAATTTCAGACCATAGTGATCTGAATTATTTTTGAATTTTAACCACTAGGTCTTAATTATTTTATATATAAAATTATATAGATAAAATACGTTTTTTTTAATAATATATTTTTTGTCCATTTATATTTGTTTATACAAATCGATCGATAAATAACAAGCGAAGCGAATTGCGAAAGCGAATTGATGCAATACACTCTAAGTATTCAGTAAAGATTTAATATATCTCTTTAATAAATATCCAATAGATATTTAATACTGTATTGCATCTGACCCATATTATCTATAAACAACCATTAGAGCACTGATATTACACAATGACACTGTGCTTGCATTACAATTACAGTAAGTATGTCGCTTTAATATTCAAATATTCCACGCATTTTGTGTCCTTGAGTATATCGACCTTGATTTTTGTTTACTTCTTAAATCAGCTTCACGCTGTATCCCGCACACAGCAGGGTAGGCAGAGGGAACCTAGTGTTAAGACTCTCCGTTTCTCAATTTCCGCCAAGTGCTGGAGGCATTGCGTGTTGAGTGGCGGAACTCAATGTCGCGCTTTGACTCGACACCAGAGCGAAGAAATGGATATATAAATTTAAGTAAATATTTAATTTCCTCGAGTAGGGATCGAACTCCAGATCGACAACCAGTCGGTTACAGTCACACTTTGCGTTCATGCGCCACGACTGTCCTCAATAATTTAAAGTTCGTTTATAAACCTACTTTTAACTGTTGTTTAACTTATCTTATGAATTATTGAATAATTTAACAATATTATAAAATTTTAAGCATTTGTAAATTATTCAATGGATTTCCTTTTAGAAATTATCATAGTCGTGAGTTTTATCTAATTAAAGAAACGTAACCTTACTTTCTACATGAAATCTTAATATTATGGGCACGAACACGTAGAGATATGATTTATTTTTTGTAGGCAAAGGAAACCTATTGTTAAGACTCTCCGATACCACATATTCATTCCATCATTCTCTTGCCTGTAATGTTAAGGGCAATTATATAAAGATTTTTTTTCGCCACGATAATAATAATCATCATATAAAAGCAAATACAGCATATATAAAAGCAATTATAACATATTTTTAAATTATGTTTTAAATTTTTGTGGTCAGTTGTCGCGCAGAGGCACAAGCGTGTGAGAAAATTTTATATATATTTAATATTTTCATTTTTTGGTCTAGTGTCAAGTAAAACGCGGCGTTGACCGTTCTACAACTCTACACGCAATTTCTCTAGATTTTGGCGGAAGCTAATCATAGGTTCCCTCTGTTTAGCCTGCTGTGTGCAGGATATAGCATAAAGTTAATTATTTTTTTAAAGTATTTACATAATTAGGCGGTTGTTTTATTGTCTTTGTTAAAACATTTCTTGTATCGATTATAATCCAATAATACATTTTGTTCGAAAGTTACAGGAATCTATATTTCTATCCTAGCCTATATACTAATATTATATTAATATTAAACTAATATTAGAGGAAGGCTATATTCTATTACGCAATGACCGATAGGAGTGCAGTAAATATGTGGAAACGTGAGAGTTTAAGAACATTCGGGAGCATAACTGTTAATCATCAGACAGAATCAAGCGGGCGAAGCCACGCAAGAAATTATATCAATTATTTATATTATTATGTATAACTTTAAAATATTTTATTAATATAAGAACCAAAGTGCGGAGTTGAATTCTGTCACTCATCACGCAATGTATCGAAAATTCGGCAGAATGGGGGAACTGCGTGTTTTAACATTAGAAGGAACATCCTATATCTATCCTGCAATATGCGGGTTACAAAGTGAAGATGATCAGACTGCTATATTTGCTTATTAAATAACTTAGTGTCCAATCACTCCGTTTCTACATTTCCCACCCACTTGGAAACAGGCACAAAACAACATTTATTTCCTTTACATCTTCTCTATATGACATAACATTACCTACAAACTTTATAAGTTGGTCAAACACAACTTTCTACGTGACATAATATCTTTATTACTTAACACTGCGTATATATAAACAGACTTAAGTATGTCAGTCCGTATATCTGTTGAATACAAATGATAAACTAATTGAGGCTTAATTGTTTCAAGGCGCTCTTTGATATGGATAAATAATCATGGGTGGGAGAGAAAGTTTTTTTTTTGTTTTTTATCGTTTTTCGCATTTCGTTACTTAGGCGGAAAAGTTCTTGTGAAAAAATCCTTTTTTATTTTGCCAATCTAGAGAGTTTTTGAGGAGTCCACGAGAGAGTGCTGTCCACCTTGATATCTAGATTTTTTACAGTGTAGCAATACTTCAATTTACAGGTGTCGAAGATTATAGGTGGGCAGGGCCATTGATTTTGGTAAGTTGCTTAGGACTGCCAAGAATGTACACTTTAGACTTTATCATTTACAGACAAACCATATAATTTGCTTCAGGTACTAATAGTTTGCTGATTAGGATTAACTAGACTAATAGTTCTCGCAATTTCATCTACGTTAGTGGTCGTATAAATCTGCAAGTCAACGTCAACGGAATTTGTAGAAGATGGAAAAAATTAAAGGAAAAAGTACTCCACCCTGGGGAACACCATCATTGAGACTGCACACAGACAAACTTATCATTTAACCGAATGTTTTGATTGCTTCCAGTCATATAAATAATAGTAAAACCATATAATAGTCTCTGAGGAAATATTAATAGATACTTATTAAGAAAACGTTTAAAAATTTGAACGTAGCGGGATTTGAGCCCGCGCCTCTTTTGAAATTGTCCAAGCGCTCTGGCTTCAAGGGTTCGATTTGCACTCGTGGAATAAAATATTTAATATTTTCATTACCTCGTTCTGGTAAGGAGAAACCGCTGTTGAGTTGCGCCATTCAAAACGTAATGCTTCGAGAAAATTCAAAATATTTTGGTGGAAAGTGGGGAACGGAAGTGTTTACAGAAGAACGATGCGTCCTAACACTATGTTCCCAGGTTCCCTCTGCCTCTCTCTGCTTACTTGCTGGACATAACGCAAAAATATTTTATTTAATATGTGTTAATCAAAATATTGCAGTAAACATCCTGTTACACTTTACTTTAATATCAAATATTTTAAATGCAAGACCTACATATTTGAGCATTTAGTCACTGATGACTTTTAAACACGTTACACTTTCTTTGACGCGTGTTTGTATGAGATATTAATGTATGCGCCTGCGCAATGTACGTATAGTGTCTGTTAAACAATGTTTCCTAATGAATTTGTAATTTTATTACTGTAAAGCTATATTGAAATAGATTATGTTCAGGCCGTCGTGGTTTAGTGGTTGATTCTCACTTCATTTCATAGCGCAGGGGTTTGATTCGCGAGAGCGATATTTAAATTATTTCACTTTCCCGTTCTAGTAGATATAGTGAATATATCTCAATATGTATAAACAATGTCTGGAAAATTGGGAATTTAATACAAGTTCCCTCTGCCTACTCCGGAAACGGAGAACAGAGTGCTAAACGCTACTGTCTCTGCATACCTCTTTCACCTCGTCCAATGTCAATCAACTTCATACATGCCCTCTCCCGGAGGCCCGGGGTCTTCATGCTTTTTACGTGACCTTCATTCAGTATCTTTGATACTTAATAACAATCAATGGTCCGGAAGATAGTTTACTTGTTTTTGTGTCTTTTCCATATGTCAATTAAGCTTTCTAACAAATGTTCGAACGACTTTACTTTCCGTATTAGAAGTTGGAAGTGGGCGTACAAGCTTTTAAATGTAAACAATAAAGGACAGGATTAAACTTTTACTTTTTAGTTGTTTTATATAATAAAAGATTTTATGCAATTTTGTGTTTCTTTATTTTTGTACACTGTTTATCTTTTGAAGGTAACATATGTAATTCGAATTATGAAGATTAGTTTGAATATATACAATATGATTTGGTTTATTCAAATATAGAAATTGAAAATTGGCACTTAAGTATTATGTTATGGAGCTAGGATTTCTCGAAATTTTTACTAGGACAGGAAAAAAACTATTTTACCTTATAGAGTACCTTATGTTTTTTTTATACAAGCTATAGGTATATGGAACAACCCAGTACCAACTATAGCGTGATATATCATCATAAAATTACATGCCACTGGAACGTTAACCTAAACGATTTTGAACGTCGCGTCGCGTCGTAAAACCGGTAAAGCGTAACAATAGTCGATGCTCGATACGGACACAAGCTGCTGTTTAAAATGCATATTAAATGTCAAACTTTCCTTAAGTATATTATTTTGATCTAATTGTATATATAATATATACATAAATATAGTAAATATACACTCAGGAAAATGAAAATATTACAAATATAAATATTTCCGAGTGGGATTAGAATTTATAACAACCTTTTCCAATAATATCGCGCGCTGGAAGAAAAAAAAACCACGTAATATTTAGCCCAGCCAATTTTTACGTAAAAGACTTGGACAGAGGAAATATATATAAAATAATTTTTCAAATAGATCATTCTACATTCGTTCAGAATAATAAAATTTATAAATTACACGTATTACAATATAACTATTAGATGAACGGGGAACGGAGTGTCTTATTACAAGGTTCCCTCTACCTATTTTCTTGTATATGGGATACAAAGTGAAACTAAAAAAATATATTATTAAAATTCTTAAATCAAACCCACTGCCCTTTTGTACAAGACTGTCAACAATTTAGATTTTCACCTATAAAAAACAACATAAACGTAACGTTTCACACTCCTACTATTGTATTTACAACCTATCATCAGAAAGCTATTAAAGAGTCATAAAAATCGAATAATTACAGAGCATGTAAAGAAAACTTCTGTTAATCAATTTCTATTTTTACTATTTCAATATGGAAAGGACGGACTGCTCCATTGTAAGTAAAAAAATTAAGCAATATTTCGGTTATATTAAGTTAGTATTTTAATATCCATTCATTACGATTGTGATAATAAATGTTCTTTCTTATTTAACTATTTAACTATTATTTATATGAAAAGAAATCTAATGTGTTAAAGACAGAGGCAGAGGGAACCTAGTGTTGTAAGAGACTCTGTTCCGCACTTTCTGTCGCTTTGCTTGTCCTCAACACCAGAGCGAAGAAATGGAAATAAAATTATAAGTACATATTTCATCTCGTCGAGTGGGATCGAACACACAACCAGTCGGTTTTTACAGTAACACTTTGTGCCACTGCGCCACGACTGGCCTCAATGGTACTGGTTATACAAATTAATAAGTTTATATTATTTAGAAATCGCTTCCGCTTTGCCTTATAGTGTAGTATAGACCTTATTGCATCTCACCATTGTTTTCACTCGATCAGTAACAATAGTATATAGATAAGATGGCGGAAGTGAAATAATTCAGCAATTTTGTAATACATGCTTTCAATTTTCGTTTATTAACACTTTACAAAGGTACATATACCTACTGTTATTGTACAATCTTTTTTATTAAATTTTAATTTAATTTTTTTAGCTTCACGCATCCCGCACATAGCAGGTTAATAAAAGAGAATCTAGTGTTAGGACAGTAGAGGCTGGCGTGGTGGCGCAGCGGCACGAAGTGTGTCTGTAAAATCGACTGAGTGTGGGTTCGATCCCGAATCGAGGAGATGAAATATTTACTTAAATTTATATTTCTATTTCTTCGCTCTGGTGTCACGGCTTTTGCCACTTAACACGCAATGCCTCCAGAATTCGGCAGAAAATGGGGGACGAAATATCTTAAAACTAGGTTCGCTCTGCCCAGGATAGGCACTTGTGTGCGGGATACAGCGTGAAGCTGATTTAGTGTTAAAACACTTTTATCTCCGCGTTCTACATAGTTTTCGAGATATAGCGATTTGAGTGGCGGAACTCAATACCGAGTTTTGTCTTGTTACCAGAGCAACACAATAAAAAAAAAATATTACACGCAGTGGAAATCGAACCAAAACCGTTGCAAATGCAGTCACACGATATGCTCCGGCGGCCTATTTAAATTTAACTAATTAATAGTGAAATTTAATTTGCTTTACTGTACTAATATTGTTTCTCTGTAATCAAGATATTGTATAACATAAATACGCATAAATGCAAACCAAACTGTATTTTTTTATACGTAGTTGCGTTAAAATATTAGATAAGTTCGAATACATTTTCCTGTTATACACTAATTACTAACTTCCTTTCGGAAGTCGATATGTGTTTCTATGTTTAAGTGAAGATTTTTGGTATAGAGTATATGTAAAATTGGTAAATAAAAATAATATATTTCAATTCAAAAGTTATTAGTAACACCTACTTGATAAATTCGTTATTAACGGTTTTTAAATAGCAATTCAGCAGGAATTCGCACGTAAAACTCAGAATAGAGTGACCTGACACTACGCTCGTTCTCTCTGGCTATTTGTTTATTACCGCGGGCTATATACGGGAATAAGCGCGAATTGACAACAAGTAAAAGTATTGTTAACATTAAGTGAATTCTTATTTAATCTGAAGATACTGGAATGTCAAATTTAGCCTTTTCTAAATTCGAGAAATTAAAATGATTATGACTAAATTTTTTTATGATATATGCAAAAATAAAATACATGAACATTTTAAAAAATCTTTGTAATCTTAATGATTATTTATTTAATGATCAATAGAGAATTTATCGCATATAATATGTAAAAAATGTATTAAAATTTTAATGAATTATATTTGACGTTACAGTGTGAGACGACCCTATTATAGTCACTGACTCTTGAGGTTCGTTTTAATACCTGTCATGAAAAATACCTTACTAAAGAACATATTCATTATTTTATTAGTAGTTGCGTTTAACTTTTGCCAGTAAAGTGTTTATAAGTTAGGACAATAGTGGCGCAGGAGCACAAGCGCGCACCTTAAACACGACAGGTCGTGGATTCGATTCCACTAGGAAAAATATTTAATAAATTCTTTTCCTCGCTCTGATAACGAAATAAAGAGTGGCTTGAGTTCCGCCACTAAATTAAAAAAAAATAAGAAAGGAAATTTACGAATGATGTCAAAGATATTGTTGAATAGGTATTCAAAAATGGTTTTTAGGTTCCTTTCATAATTTTTCACAAACCTAGAATATTACAATAATTTCACCAAATAATTTACCGTAATGATTTAATCTGTTTAATATAAGTAAAAATTGTTCAAATTGATCAATATTTCGATTTTTTCATATTTTTATATACATATTTCTACAAAACGTGATCGCGTTTGTGTTCTACTCCATTTTTTTACACCAAACCTATGAAAACGAAAGTGTTGGTGCAGTAACATCGCTAAACTATAATGCCATGCATTAACAAGCAGTGAAAGGCGCGCCGACTATCGCGGAAACTACGCGTCGACGAACGCTACTAATGTACGATCTAAGTAAATGAAGATCGCGATTTTATATGTAGATTTTAATTTTTTTTATTAATTTATTTATTATTTGTGTTTCGTTCGTGGTTTTGTTCAAATAAAGTAAGCAGTTTCGATTATTTACTTCACGCTTTATCCCTAGTGTTAGAAAAAATGGAACACCCAACGCTACGGTATCTGTACACCTCTTTCGCCTCTTTCACTGTCATTAACCCGCATGTACATGTTGTATGGGGGCGTTCTCATGCTTTTTACCGTTATACAATATGCATGCATTCAAATCGAAACGATTCGACGTGATGTTATATTGCTTATAGCCTTGATCGATAGGTGGACTATCCAACACAGGACAATCTTTAAATCGCACCAGTAGTTCCTGAGGTTATCACGTTCAAATTATTTTATTTATTCTTAAATAAAAATAAAATAAATCAGCTTCACGCTGTATCCCGTACACTGCAGGGTAGGCAGAGGGAACCTAGTGTTAAGACACTCCGTTCCCCACTTTCTGCCGAATTCTGGAGGTATTGCGTGTTGAGTGGCAGAACTCAACGCCGCGCTTAGCCTCGACACCAAAGCGAAGAAATGGAAATATAAATTTAAGTAAATATTTCATCTCCTCGAGTGGGGATCGAACCCACAACCAGTCGATTTTACAGTCACACATCGATCTCAAGATCGATTATGCTCCTACCTCTTTAATAATCGCTTTATACTTGTACCATAAGTGTCTCTAATATACTTCCTTTGCAGTGCATCCTTTCAAATATACGTGAAGGACGCCAAATTACATATTATTTAAAAGACATCAATTATTTCCTCTCAAATTATCATGATCACCGGATACATGGTTTTTTTTATAAAATTCTGAGGCAACTTTACCCATTTGTTTTGATACAATCAAAGTTCTTTAATAAGAAACAGTCGTTATGCATCATATCTATGCTTAATATTATAAAACTGAAGTTTCTTTAAGGTAATGGTAATTGGTATATAAGGTAATAATTCTTTAAGGTATTTGTAAATAAAAATGCGCTAATCTTAGAAACTACTTGTTCGAATCAAATTCTTGTGGTTTGGATAGACCTTTTATAGAGGTGTAGAAAATGGAGTTTTGGGTTACCTGTACCCATGCTAGAAAATTCTGGTGCCGGTCTCAGAATTTTTACCAACAAAAAATTTAGTTTCAAAAAGAAGGTGAAGTGGTGGCGGCTATATTTGTTATATTAATATTAAGTTAGTGTATTATATATAGTACTAAATAAATAAATATAACAATAATTTTAAATATCCTTTCTTCCGTGAATACTTATATTATAAGTCAAAATATTAAGATTACTTTGGCCTAGTTAGACTAAATTACGAGTTGCATTTTGAAAACTAATTTTCAAAAATAATAATGCGAAATAAAATAATATATGCGAGTAAGTTTTATGTTTTAATATGGTTTTTACGCAACTATGGCGAGAGACAAAAGGAGGGTTTTGTTTTGAGTATTTATATATCTATGTCCGTTTCTTAGTTTTTTTGTAAATGTAAGTCAGTGAACCGATTTTAACAAATGATTTAGTTTAGTTTATGCAGTCGGGTTTTTGTTTTATTTATAATTAATTTGTCACTAAAAGAGTGATTTAAGACAGAGGTTCATATGGTAAGGGACGGAAAGTTTATATCTTTTCAAATAATGAAATAGTAATGTACAGGCCGTCGTGGCCTAGCGGCACACCATCTCACTGTAAACGCGTCAGTTGTAGCTTCGATTACCAGTTTAAAGAATAAATTAGTTTTATAATCCTCGATTAACACGCAATGTACCAAAAAATGGGTGCTAAGTGGGGGACCCAATGTCTTAAGATTAGGTTCCCTCTGCCTACCCTGCTGTACGGGAAGCAGCAGGGTCCACGTGTATTGTTAATCATTTATGAAGGTTAAAGAGAACTATACATATACATATACACCATAGCTCAGTAAAAAGTTCATCTTCAGATAATTCTAGCCTTATGGGAAAAGCTCCCATCAAACACTGCTTGTATTGATCGCACTTTCGATCATCGATGCTTTTGTAAAAAATGAATTTCTAACTATCCCATACATTATGTATGGCAAAGTATGATACTTTGTTACGCTGCCAACTATATTTATATACTGTGTTGTGTGTATATTGAACATATGAAAGTAAAAACATATGGTAGAGCAATCTAAATATATATAAAACTATGTACAGATAAAGATATTAAACTTTTTTGTATGTATGCTTCACGTTATGTCACACACAGCAGGGTAGGCAGAGGGAACCTAGTGTTAAGCACCAGTTGGAAGTAAACTGCATGAAATAGTATAGCTAGCATGAAAGTAAAACTATATGTATTTTTTAAAATATTCTGTGATGTGCGTTCAATTTCCATATTATTATTAATTTACTTTATTGTGTCTAACTCGTGACACAATTAAGTAATTTAATATAATTTGATATAAATCATAAATCATATTCCGTTTTTGAAGCTCGTACGTAAGCTCACTTTCATTTTCCGTTTACTTCTGGTTTGCAAAGAAGCTGGGATTTCCTTAGCTAAATGCAATGAACAAATGAGGTACTATTAAACATGTACATTATTAAATAAACATATATTTTCATATGTTGTTGAAACATGTCTAAACACGATAATATTAGGTTCAAATAAAAATATATATTATTTTTATTACAAAAACAATGTATGATAATTAAAGTATTGAAAGTGAAATCGCAAATGTTTTAGTTTTTCTTTTAAAGTACTAAAACACTTTTTATTCATTGCATTAAAAAAGATTAAACTATATTTATTTTATTTTTTTTTAATTATATATAGAATTAGGAATCATGTTAGAAACTTAATAAATAAAAACAATACAACAAATGGTAAGGTAACAATTTGGTTTAAATGCAATTAAACCTGTACAAAACTTAAACTAAGGAACATTATTAAATTAAAGAACATAATCATCACATAACTTAATATAAACCAATTAACACAAAGTACTTATCGCTATCGTTACCGCTCGTACATCCTGACATATTCCTCACATATGTCGGGAGTGATAAATAACA
>JAATLQ010036816.1:0-43468 GCA_013421005.1 Heliconius erato x Heliconius himera | reverse complement strand
GAACTACTGTTAATTTTTATGTAATTATTTGCTGTTTATAATTAATTTATACTTTTCTTTGGTTCTTCGCTTATTCGAGTAGTAGATTAGTTAGATTTTTGTAAATTTCTTGGTATGGTGTAAGTGGCGGCTCTGCGCGGCATTGGCATAATATTATTTATGTATTTATTATTTAAGGAATGATTGTTGGTTATTTCATCTCGGTTGGATGGTTATCTATACCGTTGTAATGCACTTAAGAAATTATAGTTTTAGTTTTTTGAGATTTTTTTTGATATTGCTTGCAAAACTTATCATATTGAATGTAGAAAGGACTTTATTTATTTCATATAGTATCTATGTACGCGCGCAAGGAAAACGTGTAAAAAGATTTTTCTCGGGTAAATCAGTAAAATCGATCATTGAAAGTCCAATAAAAACCAGTTCAGTTATTCTGGACATTAGCTCGGGGAAATAGAAAAACAGACAGGGACAAAAAATATAATATTTTTTTTATTGTATTTGAATATTATGTAAATAACCACATGCACTTGCTAAAACATAACACAACACATTCTTTAAAACACACATCTTTTAAATATTAATTTTACTTTGATGATATTAATAATGTAGCTGGTTTTGTTTAGTTTTTTTTATTAATATTTTAATATGATTACGTTTACTTATATTTTTTTTTCATTTAAATTAGTTACATATTTTCAAAAACAATTTCATAAATATATCTAATAAGCATTCGTATAGTTCAAGCGGGCGAAGCCGCGCCCGGGTCCGCTAGTTTTATATACTTTTCTTATTATTTCATAACAATTAAATATAATCATAATTCTATAGTAATCTATTACACTCGTTAATTCAAATGTTCTTTTAACTTAAATAGATTAATTACAAATAGCAAAGTGCTTTGACAATTATTATTAAGTGATTAAAAATTTATTATTATATACTATTTATCAGCTTCACGCTGTATCCCGCACACTGCAGGGTAGGCAGAGGGAATCTAATGTTAAGACACTCTGTTCCCTTCTTTCTGCCGAATTATGGAGACATTGCGTGTTGAGTGGCAGAACTCAACGCCGCGCTTGTCCTCGGCACCAGAGCGAAGAAATGGAAATATAAATTTAAGTAAATATTTTATCTCCTCGAGTGGGGATCGAATCCGCAACCAGTCGGTTTTACAGTCACATTTTGTGCCACTGCGCCACAGCTGGCCACAACACACATAATATTTATATTACATATGTGATATTATTGGTAGTGTCGATCGTGCCTCTCTATCGCTTCTCCGCGCTATTGCTATGCTATTTACTATTGCTTGCACCCTCGGCTCAGACAGAATGTGACAATGAATCACGATTTATAAGACGTTATCACGTCAAAATAAAAACAAATAAATAAACAAAACTAAAATTCTAAAATATCCAATGATAAAGAAAATAAAAGAAAACATTTTATATAAATTTAATAGTTTTATAAAAGGAAATAAATCTTTTTAATTAAAATTTAAGCTTCCATTATTTGTGTACACAAATATACAATGGACCAAAGTGTGAGGCTTAATAGCTTAAATGTCTTTTATCTTTTAGGTGAGATATGGGAGTAATATCATTTACGTCATCATGGTGTAGTGGGATCATTTCTGACTGTAACCGTGAGGGTTGTAGGTTCGATTCCTATTCGAGAGATTGAATTATTCTCATTTCTCCGCCTAGGAGGCCAAAGTGAGTGAAAGTGGGAAACAGAAACGGATAACATGTGACACTGTCTATCTATTCTGCTATACGCATAATTTAGTGTAAAGCTAAAAAGAAATCAATGACTTATACATTTTAACTTCAGGCTATATTCCACACATAGAAGGGTAGGCAGCGAACCTAGTATTAAGACACTACGTTCCCCAATACGATACTTCAGTTACCCCCTTTTCCCCAAATCCTCGGGAAATAGCGTCTTGAGCTGCGGAACTCAACGTCGTGCTTTTGCCTCGTTACTAGAGCAAGGTAATGAAAATATTAAATATATTAATTTTCCCGCTCATCGAACCCACAACCGTCGCGCGCTTGTGTACCTGCGTCACAATAGTAACCTAGAAATATAAAGCAATATTTTGTTGCCTTAATATATATTAAAATATTCCAATACTTATAATTTAGAAATTTCAAGCCGCCGTTGTTGTTTAAAATATGGAGTTTAATAGCTAACTTTGAGTAATATATATATTTTTTTGTTCCAGGACAATTGTTAGTCGTAACTGTCGCCGTTAACGGGTATGTCAAACATTAGGCTTAAAATTGCTTATTAATAATTATAAAAAAAAAGGCCAGTCGTTGCGCAGAGGCACAAAGTGTGACTGTAATATCGACTGGTTGTGGGTTCGATCCCCACTCGAGGAGATGAAATATTTATTTACACTTATATTTTCATTTCTTTGCTTTGTTGTCAAGGTAAAGCGCGGCATTGAGTTCCGCCACTCAACACGCAATGCCTGCAGAATTCGGCGGAAAGTGGGGAACGGAGTGTCTTAACACTAGGTTCCCTCTGCCTACCCTGCTGTGTGCGGGATACTGCGTGAAGCTTATTTTTTTAATTTGATTTATAAAAAACAAAAAATTCGAACACTCTTTTGTTACGATTTAGAGGTTTCGAATGTCCTTTATATCGTGGTGACTTGAACCCGCTTTCACAATCCACTACACTAATACTATGCTACCTTGACGTAATTTGAGGTTTTTTTTCTTTTTTGATAATAGAGCTGGGTATACCCACCCTGGGTGTTTAGTGACACTCGCAAGACAAATCGATTGACGTACGACCATGAAAATTGGCTAAGGCGTTTGGTTTCTACAACGTCACGTAGGAGTACAGACACATATACATACATACATAGACAAATGCATTACTCTTCTTTGCCTTGCGCAGTCGGTTGAAAACAAAAAAGGTCATCTTGACTGTAAATGTAGTGGATCCCCACTTGCAAGAAGGATTATATCTGAAGTAGGTATTTTCTTTCTCAGTTTAATCGCGGTGTAGAATTCACCACTCTGCTAGAAATGTCATGCATAATATGTGGAGTAAGGCAGTCGTTTGAAACTGGGATCTATATTGAATAAACGTTTTCCCTATTCTGTTAAGGAGAAACGTGACACTAAAAAATCATTTATATGTATATAATTGTGTATGTATGTATATAAAACTCTTTCGGTATAAGGTGAATGGCAAATAACGTACACACTTAACCACAGAACTTATAAAGTTGAAACTTGGCACGTTGGTAGCTTAGGGACTGTAGGGTACTGACGGAGAATTTCTCGAAATTCTTACGATAAGGGGAAAAAAACGGGATTTTCCATTTTGTATCTTAACCTTTCTGCGGGAGACGACTATTTCATATTCCAATTCAAAATATTCTTATATAGTATCCCGTAGGTAGCAGGGAAGGCAGGGAAAGTCTGGGAACCTAGTGCTAGGACACTTCTACTTTCTTTATTTAATTATGACAGTTTCGTTCCATACTTTTGCCGAATTTTGGAGGCATTGCGTCTGGCGAAAGAGCGATAACGGAGCTAGGAAATAAAATTTTGAAATATATTTAATTACCTCTAGTGAGAATCGAACCCACAAGTCACAAGTCCAATCGATTATTCAGATACCGAATTTTAGGGGGTAAATGTGAAAGCGACGTTTTGATTGAGGTGCCAACCCATTATGTACGGTCAGGGCGGACTTCCGGACCGCTATAAAGATACCCGGCTGGTCAAACATTGTATGTAACAGCTCAAGCCCGAGTACGAGTGTGATATCTAAATGGAACCTTTTTTTTTGGGGAATCTATTTTAAAAGGGCGTCGTGGAAAAGCAGCACAGTATTTTACAATGGTTGTGGGTTCGATTACCAACCGGGGCATTAAATTATTTTAATTTCAAATTCAATAAAGAATAAAGATTCTCTCGCTCTGCTAACAAGACTTCCTTCACTCACTCTGATACCAAGGCAAAATTCTGGCGTTGAGTTCCGCCATTCAACATGCAATACCTCGAAAAATTCGGCGGAAAGTAGGAAATATTGTGTCTTAATGCTAGGTTCCCTCTGCTTACCCTGCTGTATGCGGAATACAGCGTGAAGCTGATTTGTTTATTTTTATTTAGATAGCGTAGATAGCTAGCTCTGTAGGATTATTATCTATTTATTTTCTATATTTCCTAAATCCAATAAGGCAAAGTGTGGTGGCAGTTCCAGCATGTAATATAAGTTAGAGTCGCTAACTCTATTATCTAACAAAATATTCAGAAAGTAGACAAAAGAATGGACATACCTGGACTATATTAGACAAGCCGACGAAGTGCAGCGACACAGGTTCTGATTGTAAGCGAGACGATTGTGGGTTCAATTTCCGCATAGAGGAATTCATTTAATTTTCTCGTTCTAGTAATAAGACAAAGCGCGGCGTTGAGTTCCACTACTCAACTTGAAAATTGGAGGAGTATATGGAACAGATTGTTTTGATACCAGGTTGTTTCTGCCTATTATTAGTCAATTCATATTTTTATCATTAAAATTAATGAGAAAGTCAACTAAACCGTACTCGTACTATATATTTCCTACTAATATTATAAATGTGAAAGTTTGTGAGGATGGATGTTTGTTTTACTTTCACGCAAGAACTACTTGAACGGCATTAGGGATTATAGATACAGGATTTAAATGAAACTTTACAATAATAAACATCAGAATAACATATGCATCACAATGACACATAGACTTATTTTATGTAAAGATATGTGCAATTTGGCTTTAATATAAATACAAGATCACGCTGGCGAAGCCGCGTTCGAGTCGCTAGTAATAAATATTTTGAGTTATTAAATATTAGGAAATAGTTAAAAAATAGTATGTGAACAAGGACTTCTGATTTCACCGTTTTATTAGCACACGTACCCTCTGAAGTGGTCCCTTTTACGACTGCGACCTTAAAAGGGCGGTGCCAAGATTAGCAAAGGACGCCTGGTGAAAAAGTTATAGCCTATTCGGTTTGGAGGCAAAAAAATGCAGTTTTTTTTTATTTATATTTTGTATACAGTTTTGTATAGATACATGTGGGTCCTTTGCGGTGTTTAGTTATGTTCAGTGTATATAAATATATGTTTATTTGAATGCATAATTACAGGTCGGTAACGCAAAGCGGCAACCTTTTGCTATTGAACGGCGGAAATGAACGCCGCGCTTTGCCTTGAGCAAGATCACAGCAAAGAAATGAAATTATTAAATATTTCATTCCCCTAAGTGGGAATTCATCCCATAACTGTCGTGTTTACAGTCACACTCTTGTGTCACCGGGCCATAACGTCACGCCCAATTTGTTATTATTACGCATTTCTTCTTGATTTTTTAGAGTAGCAGTTATTTTTCGCGGATTCGATTTCCATAGAGAGTAATAAAGTTATTATTTTTCCGCTATTTACACATTCTGGTCAAATTTCAAGACATTTCATGCTATGTGTCGAAATTTGTGCGAAAAGTGTAGAGTGGAGTGTCTTAGCGCTGCCTAAACTGCAATATGCGAGATACAGAGTGAAGCTAAAAAAATAATAATATTCTATATCGAATTACTTATTTAGCTTATAAACCATTTACCTGCCGCTTCGCCCCTTGATTAAATGGAAATATTACATATGAAATTGAAGCTTAGTGTGGGAGGAACAAAAAGTCGAATGTTTTTTAATATAATATATTTATTTAGTCAAAGTATTAACCGTTGTTATTTTACACTTTTGACATCTCATAGGTAGTTCATTGATCTCTTTATTAAAAAAAAATCAATAAAATCTATGAACGTAGTTTGGATTGCCCCCCATCGGAGTTCAATTTTTCCCATGCAAGAAGTTATCCAAATTTCGATAAAAATAGCTAGCTTTTCCGTCACCTTAGGTATTAAGTTCCTGGGAACCCAGTGCTACGATATTCTGTTTTCCATTAAGGCCCTTTCGTCTCCCACTTTTCATCAAATTCTTTAGGCACTGCGAGTTATTTGGCGGATTTGAATACCGTACTTACAAAAACGTATTCACAGGACGCGCTTGTGCCTCTACACCATGACGATCTTTTTATATAATGACACATTTCAAACAAACTTAAACCGATAAAACCAAGTGCCAAATAGTTACCGCATAATCGAATTACCAACTGCCTAACTTCTTTGAAACAGTTTCTGAACAACTGAGGTCCTAAAACTCTGTAAGTTCCCTAATCTCATACAATTGTAATGAATCGCTTCATATATTTGGGGGACTTCCCGAAGTTATTTATAGAATGTGTCAAATTATAGATGAAAACTGAATGGAGAACAGTGTTGTTAATATTTTAAAAATATTATTACACACTTAGGAAAATTATATATTTTTTTAGAAGACCTATAAAAAAATTAACGTAGCGGGATTTGAATCCGCGCTTCTTTGAACCGTCCAGGTACTCTGATTACTAAGCCATATTTTATATGCTTATTACCAGTTTTTGTTGACAACTAAAGTATGTTAAACTAAAGCTTACAAAATGCGGCGTTGAATTCTGTTATTATTTATGCAAAGGTTTTTCTTTTCAATTTTATATCAATTTAAGGCGCGACTGAAAATGTGACAGGTTGTGGGTTTACTCACCAAAAAATGCTTCCAGAATTCCGTTCAGTTCAAGCTAGTGTAGAAAAGTGGTATCAATAAATCAAAAAAAGTCTCCGTTCTCCACGATGGAGATTACTAGAAAAAAAAACATGCAATGTCTTGAAAATTCAGCAAAAATACGGAACGGAGTGCCTTAACACCAAGCCACCAAGTTCCATCTGCCTACCCTGCTATCTTGAAGCTAAAGAACACTTAAACATTTTTTTTTAACAATTTATATTATCACAAAGGTGTAAGCACAACGATAAAGCCGAATATTCTATTTAAAACCAGTTTGTTCGGACTAATGGAACAAATGTTGATCAATGTGAAAAGGAAGAATATTTATCTTGATTTATGAAACCGACGATGCTATTTATCTGAGTAAATACTTCAGTTGGTATGGTATTCACAATATTTTTGTATATTTTTCTATAGCTTCACGTTGTATCTTGCATATAAGCAGGGTAGACAGAGGGAAACTAGTGATCAGACACTGCGTTTCTTACTTTTTGTCAAATTCGAGACACTGCATGTTAAATGGCAACTGCTCTATGAGTGGCCAGAGCAAAGAAATGAAAATATTAAATATTTCTTTCTCCCTAGTGTCCCTTTTTTTTCATCACGTATATTATTATTAATACGATGTAAGTATTATTTATTCTAATATAAACTATGTAGATGCATATAGCGCAACATAACCTATTACTGTTATGTTATTTAATTTATTTTTGTGCGTTTCGTTAACATAATTATTATGTTCTATAACTATTAATTATACACACACCAAACTAGTTAACGTGAGTCGTGGCGCAGGGGCACAAGCGTGTAAACGCCGCCAGTTGTAGGTTCGAGTTCCACTCGAGAAAATGAAATGTATAATTTTTCCATTTTATCGCTCTGGTATCGAGGCAAAGTGCGGGGTTGAGTTCTGCCACTCAACACTTAAGGCTTGCAGAATTAGACACAAATAGGGAAGCAGAGTGTCTTAACACCGGGCTCTCTCTGTCTACTCTGTTACATGCGGGATATAGCGTAAAGCTCAAAATAAAACGAATTAATAGACACTTCGTGTTTTACTTACATAGCTGAGTGGGAAGATAAAGCCAGTGTCAAATCACTCTGTATTTCAATACATACCAGAATCCGAGACATTGCGTGTTGAAAGGCCATTCAGAGGTATGAATCGTTCATACCCATGAATGATTCATTGATGCATTGAATCATAATCATGAATGATTCATTCCTTCAAATGGGAGCATACACCGTCGCGCTAGTCAGTCAGGTACCTTAGTGTTAGTCAGCTGTTCCGCTGCATAATGATAGATAGACCTGCTTACAATTTAGAAGCTTTTTTTATCCCGCACACAGCAAGGTAGGCAGAGGAAAGAGTAGTGTTAAGATACTCCGTTTCTCACTTTCTGCCAAATTCTGGAGGCATTGCTTGTTGAATATTGAAACTCTACACCGCGTTGTCTCGACCAGAGCGGCAAAATCAAAATATTTAATATTTAATATTTAATTTCCTCTATTGGGAATCGAATCCACAACCAGTTGCGCTTAGTAACATACTTGTGCTCCTGCGCTGCAACTAGCCTCAATAATCATAGTACAAAAAAAGTGAAAGTGTCTTAGTGGGGATTGCAGTGTCTTAACACAAAATTTCCTTCACTACGTGCGGGTTACAGGGCAAGGCCAAAAAAAAACAATTGAACAATAGGACTTATTGTATTAGATAGTGGAGCTATGTATATAGTGTATTAGTAAAAAGAAGAGGAGAATATTATCACTAGGTACTTCCTGCCTAGCCTAAATAATATTAAAAAAAAAGACAATCTTATTAAAAGATAACACAATAATACAATTAACGGACATATTTACGTTGGCCCACTTTCACTTTAAATTCTTCTCGAGATAAGCCCTTTTATATAATTACACT
Organism: Heliconius erato x Heliconius himera; assembly: GCA_013421005.1. Lineage (NCBI taxonomy): Eukaryota > Metazoa > Arthropoda > Insecta > Lepidoptera > Nymphalidae > Heliconius > Heliconius erato x Heliconius himera. The sequence goes on along the minus strand of JAATLQ010036816.1, from coordinate 34,882 downwards.
CTCTGGGGAAGTCCCTTATAGGGTACGACACGATGTTGCCATAATATAAATATTGTTTAAATTTTGCTTTGAAAGGTTAATGTTAAAATGTTTATGGCATGAATTAAGTAAAATATATTTTTTTTATTTTTTATAATTAAAATAACCTATAACAATATATTTTTTTTTATCTTTATCTTTCGTTTTTTTCTTTATTAGATAGAGAGATTAGTGTGCTACATTTAACACATCGTTGTACTTTTAGAACTCTTCCTAAACACAATTTATTTTTTATGTAATAAAATATAAGAATCTGAATATAAACCAATGTAATAATTGTATTCTCATTAAATTGGCAATTAAACGTAGTTTTGGTAAAAATACGATATTGTGATATCAACGAGCTGGTATGATGATGGAGCCAGGACTTGAATAGTAGAATTCTTCAGAGGTTACTAGTCAATAACTTGACGCTCATATAATTTTTACATATATTATATCGCATTTGCAGCATTAGGTGTAGAAAAGTGTATTTAAGTTTTAAATATTATAAAAGATTTTGGTTACGTCATGAGATGTGTAGAAATTATTATAATGCATTCTCATGGGTAAGAATCGACTCTACCACTGTGCTACAACGTCCTCACTTTACGATAATTCAACATATATACCTACTTGATCCCACAAAAATAAATTAAAATTAGAAATTTTACAAAAAAAAGTCGCTTAATATAAAAAAGCTTCAACTTCTGGAATGGGAAGGGCACTTTTTATTTTTGTTTGTCCAATTAGAGAGCTTGAAACGCAAACTCAAAACGAGGGTCGCTAGGGCTGTATGCATTTTATGCTGTGCCTATTTCCTATTAAAAAGCTGACGAAATACTGTGAAAATGGTGATAGATTTGATTTCAGTTTTTAATTTAAAAAACATTATTAAACCTTGACTACTTTGCTTATTTTTCCTTAATCTGTACTTAAATTATAAGCTGAAGAGTTTATTTGGTTAAATATGCTAATCTCAAAAACTACTTGGTTGAAGTCTTTTTTCCCGACTGCTAAGGAAGGGTTATGTTTTTCGCGCGTATCTTGTATGTATGTAATATTCTTTATTACCTCGTATCTCCAGAACCACTGAACGGATTTACATATTTGAGGTATCGTTAGATTTGTATTAGCAGCCCAAGTGTTCTTAGATAGGTGACGTTAATAAAAAATAATCAAGGCGGCTGTGGGACGCCATTGGACTTAGTGAAAAAAAAAATTTTTGGTTCGAATACTACAATATGGGTATCAAACCCAAGAGCTCAATTTCAGGATTTTAAAAAGGTATATCATGATCATTACCATAATAAATTCTAACAAAAAAAATGAAAAATAAAAAAAATATTTGTAAAAACAAAAACCCCGACTGCATCAGACTAAAAAGAAAATAAACAAGCCCAATAGTTTATTAGGATTAACAGTCGGACCTATAAGTAATTCTTCAATCAATAAAATCTTTACCAGGAACCTCGCATAATTTAAAGAGGTCCCGACTGTTAATCCTAATAAACTATTGGGCTTGTTTATTTTCTTTTTAGTCTGATGCAGTCGGGGTTTTTGTTTTTACAAATATTTTTTTGTCTTTGATTGTTCACTAATGAAGAAGGTCTATGCATTACATCATGTCAAGTTCTAAGAATGTATCATGTGTCATACACGACTATTAGTCGTATATATATTTTTGACGATTATGAAAATAAACATCTGTCCAAATTTCACGTTTCTACGCACGCTACGCGTTACGGCTGCGCGTGCGTCTTACCTCAGTCAGTCAGGTACATGTCCTTTTATATATATAGATAACTTAGCTTTGCGCTGTAACATATAGCGTAGGTATAGGGAACCTAATTTTAACACTCCGTTTCCCACGTACTGGCCAATTTTTAAGATATTGCATGTTGGGCGGAGGTACGCTGTACGCTCACTTCTGTTCCCCACTTCCGTTGCCCACTTCTGTTTCCCACTCTCCCACAAATGGAGGTATTTCGTGTTGAGTACTTGACGTCACAATGATATTAGTAAAACTAAGGAATATTTAAAGTTTTGTGATGTAAAAATATTACAGAATGAAGAATTTGTCAGATTTCACTAAAGTGAGCGACTTGAAATGAAATATTATGAGTTTCGACGTTTTAGAGGATAAATCTTTATAGACAGATATAGATTTTCATCCGCTGTACTGCATAGGTACTACGCTACTTATTGAACTAAAATTTTATTATAAAACAAGATTTTTTTCAACTGTTTCAGACCTTCATGTCCCAGTGGCATAGCTTTTGACTGTAAACGGAATGAATAAATTAATGAAAAAAAAACCCACAACGGGTTCGATTTCCACTTGAGGGAATAAATTATTTTCATTTTCTCGCACTCGTAACAAGGCGCGACGTAGATCACCACTCAACATAAAATTTGCTTCATATAATATCTGCAAATACCAAACAGGTTTGGCATCATCAAAGTATTCTATTTACATTGCTTTTATTTTTTATTATGTGAATCGAGATTGAGACAGCTTAACGAGCGTTACCGAGACCGTTTACCTGTATTTGACATTTTCCATCTATTTTGAACCTCTTTTTTTAGCTTTACACGGTATCTCGCACATATCAGGTAGAGGGGACAGTATGTTCCCCACTTTAAGTCCAATTTTTGAAATATCGATTATTGTATGGCGCAACTCAATTCCACGCTTTGTCTGAGAAGTGAATAATTTTCAAAATTACATGTTCTAAAAAATCTAAATCAGTTTCACACTGTATTCCGCATACAGGAGGATAGGCAGAGGAAACCTAGTACTAAGATACTCAGTTATCCACTTTCCGTGAGAATTGCGTCTTCAGTGGCGGAACTCAACGCCGCGCTTTGCCTCGACGCCAGAGCGAAGGAATGAAAATATAAATTTAAATTAATATTTCGTTTCCTAAAGTGGGGATTGAAATAATTAAATTGGAGGGTAGGCAGAGGGAACCTAATGTTAAGACACTCCGTTCCCCACTTTCTGCCGAATTCTGGAGGCATTGTGTGTTGAGTGGCAGAACTTAACGCAGCGCTTGTCCTCGACACCAGAGCGAAGAAATGGAAATATAAAACATTAAAAATTAAATTAAATTAGCTTCAGTGAGGCCGGTCGTGGCGCAGTGGCACGAGGTGTGACTGCAAAACCGACTGGTTGTGGGTTCGATCCCCACTCGAGGAGATGAAATATTTACTTAAATTTATATTTCCATTTCTTCGCTCTGGTGTCGAGGTTAAGCGCGGCGTTGAGTTCTGCCACTCAACACGCAATGCCTCCAGAATTCGGCAGAAAATGGGGAATGGAGTGTCTTAACACTAGGTTCCCTTTGCCTACCCTGCTGTGTGCGGGATACAGCGTGAAATATAAATTTAAGTAAATATTTCATCTCCTCGAGTGGCGATCGAACCCACAACCAGTCGTTTTTACAGTTACACTTTGCGCCACGACTGGCCTCATATATGACCTACTTGTTGAAAATTAATTTTCGAACTGACTAAGACTGTTCCCAGCTACATTGAAACGTCAGCGTCAACTTTGAATATAGTACAAAGTTAGAAACAACTCCTTATGATATGAATCCCCTATATTGTGTTTACTGGTATACTTTACTAAGTCTTTAATAGATTTAAAAGGTAATTTAATAAATTAAATAAAAAAATTAATTCGATTTTAAATGCCTGCCTATTCCTAAAACTGCTGTATTGATTTTGATGGAACTTTGAGTGCCATAAATTTTTTATGCCGAGTTTATGACTAAGGATATGTTTTAGCACTCTTAGTCCTTCAGTTTCTATCACATTTCGAGATATTCCGTATTCCGTGGCGCAACCTAACACCTAAAACTAATAAAAAAAAGATAACAAGACCGCGATTGTAGACAAGTCGCATGGTTGAGTTCCGCCACTGGTGAGTGGTATTGGATAGTTATGTAAGATTTATTTAGGCGCCCAAGCACGTGTGCTTAGTTTTATAAAGTGCATATACATATACGTATATGTTTGTTTAGTTGTATACGAATTTCTCGGACATTTAAAACCATTTTAAAACATACAATGCTTCGAAAAGTGGTCGGTACACGAAGAGCGGAGTGTCTTAACATTATGTCCCTTCTGCCTATCCTGCAATGCGGAAAAAGACCTGAAACTGTTTTTCCTTTTTATATAATACGAATTGGTTAATACGAGAGCGTTAGTAGAGACATAATAAAAAATTAAAGGTGTATTTCCTTACCTATTTTCATTTAAATTTAGATTTGTTCACGAAATATAAATCAAATTGAAAATGTACGATAATCCAGCGAAGTTAAAGACCTTAATTAGGAAAAGAGGCTTTACTGAGAAGGACATTAATGAGGTAATATTTTGATGTATAATTGAATATTCTTAATATAACAAAAAAAAAGTAGAGTGCCAGGTTCCAAATGTCCTTATGTTTTGTCTCACGCTTCATCCCGCATTTAACAGGTTACGCAAACACTGCTTGATACTAAGTTGTTTCTGTCGTTCTTCAATTTCTACTCGAATTCAAGACAATGCATATTGAGTTGCGGAACTCAACGCCACGCGTACCAGACCACCAGAGTGAGCGGGTGAAATAATTAATTTCCTCCTAAAGGTCGAAAATTTACACTTATTGTATTCATACTTCCAATGAGTAACGAATATTACCAATATTTCAATGAATAATTAATAATTTTTGGGTTTGTTTTGCCTTTAACTAAAATTTTGATTTGTTTATTCGTTAATTTTAATAATAGGCCAGTCGTGGCGCAGTGGCTGTAAGTGTGACTGTAAAACCGACTCGTTGTGGGTTCGATCCCCACTCGAGGAGATGAAATATTTACTTAAATTTAATGCAATGCCTCCAGAATCCGGCAGAATGTGAGAAATGGGGTGTCTTAACACTAGGTTCCCTCTGCCTACCCTGCTGTGTGCGGAATACAGCGCGAAGCTGATTTATTTATTTTTTTTATTTAATAATAAGTATTTTTTACTGAATTTTAATTCTAATTATATTATCTGAGCTACTAATTTAGTCTGGATTAGGGTAAATGCCTAAGGTAATTACCATATTTCTCTATGTAAGGGATTAACATTGAGATAGAGATAACAGTTTCGCAAATAAATTGTTATTTTTAATTAAATTAAGCTATCGTGTCGTAGTAGTTCAATCTCCAGTCTTGCTGCAGACGTAGTGGTTATGGGTTCGATTTCTAATCAGGGGGATAAACTTAAGTTATTTTTTTATTTGTTGTATTAGTACTGTGTCTCAATGTTTACGTAGAGTAAGGCAAAAAATGGTGGTACTTCACTCTGATCTTCATGTCCTATTAATTTTAGCGACAATATGTGTTAAAACGACGTCCACCTCCTCTCGTTGCTCATTAGGCTGACAAAATATCCAAAAATTAAAAATATCTTAGTTATCCTAAAAAATGCACCAAAATGGTTTTAGTCGATCAAAAGAAAAAACTATAATAATAGGACAGGAAATAAAAACAACTTTATGCATTTTCCCGTTTAGCAGAATAGAGGGAGGGAGGGCACTTAGTGCTAAGATACTCCGTTCCTCACATTCAGTCCAAATTTCAAGACATTCCGTGATAAATGTCGATTTGATACTCAACGCACCATTTTGTTTACCTACCAAAAAAAGCAGATAATTTACTACTTATTTAGAAATACTTATGTAGAAAACGTATAAAAATTTTGAAAGTAGCGGACCTCGAATCCGCGCCTCCTGGAAACCGACCAGATTCCTAAGTGTGGAATAACACTTTAAAAATTTTAAAAACAGATAATTTATTCCCTTGAATGAGATTCAAACCCTGGACCGTCACGTTTACAATCACTCATTGTGCCTCTGTGCTACGCCGGTCTAAGTGCACAAAACTGTATTTTTACACGATTTTACCTTAAAAATTCTGTCACAAAAAAAAACAGCCTGTATACCAAAATATAATCAGGATGAAAATATTCAGAAGATAAAATCTTTAATTCAAAGAGCAAACCACGAGACAAGTTAACTCAACCTTTGGTTATGCAAAACAATGTCGACTAAAGTGTTTATTATTAGCTTTTGTTGTGTGGAACAAGTTTATTATGAAATATATGAAAAATACGTCATTTAGAGTCGTGGCGGTGGTGCACAGGGTGTGACTGTAAACGTGATAGGTTGTACGTTCAATTCTCACTCGAGAATCGAAAATATTTATTTAAATTTATATTTTTATTTTTTCGCTCTGGTGTCTAGGCAAAAGGCGGCGTTCAGTTCCGCCACTCAACAGGCAAGAGCTTCTCCAAAATCCGTCTTAAAATGGGTAGTGTCTTAACACTAGGTGTTCTCTACTTATCCAGCTGAGTGCGGTATATATGCCGCGGTGCCATTATACATTTTTTGTCTATTCACACACTTAACCTAATATTTTTTTGGTTGACATTTAAATTTTAATTGGTGGGAAATGTTAATAGTATGGAAATACTCAATGCACATAGAGGAGGCAACTAGTAATATATCAAATGTATGAAAATAAAAACCCACACAAAAATCCATACAAAAAAGCGAACCTAGTGCTAATATTAGTGGCACTCAACGCCGCGCTTTGTATTGGTACCAGAGCGAGGAAACATAAATAACTCATTCCGCGTGGGAATCAAACCCGCAACCGTCGCATTTACTATTAGACATCGCGCAGCTTTGCCATATTCTTATGAAAATATAAATTCTTATAAAATATATAATTTTTTACTGAGCATAAAATTAAAAAGCTTATACCTTTCACCAAGTTCCAACAGTTATGAAACTTGTCATCCGTTTTCAGAGTAATCTCCATAACATGTCACGTGAGAAGTGCGGATAAACTTTATTTTTCTAATCTTTATCGTAATTTTCAAGGAAAATCTTGTACTCTATACTTTCATATATTTTTGTCTTCATTTGTAATTTTGGTGGTCGTCATGACGCGGCGATACAGCAGCTGTAAGCGATACGGTAGTGGGTTCGATCCAAGCTCTAAGGAATTAATAATTTTCGTTACCTCGCTCTCGCAACAAGACAAAACGCGGCGTTGAACAACGCCACTCAACACATACAACAATAGTTCGAAAATTGGACGGAAGGCGGGGAATTGAGTGACAGCGATGCAACGTGAAGCAAAAAAAAAAACACTTTGATTCCTGTAAGTAGCTTAGTGGAAGAACCAAATAACATATGTATATATGTATAAAGTTCTTGAAACTTTATCGAAGTTTCGAAATTTTCATCCATTTTTGGTGTAAAACGACTTTTCGAGACATTCTCCTTACAAAAGTTCTGGGCAAATAAAATAAAAGTTATAGTTTTTATTTTATTCGAAACTTTAGACGATAGGTTGTTGAAAACGTTGTTTGATTTTATTCGCTTTGTAATTTTATCATGCTAGCAGACATGTGTGGGAAAAGTATTTGTATTGGAAAATAGGAGGATGCTCTTCATTTGTGGAACTTTAAATGGTATATTCCAGTTTTTTATGGTTACGTATCTTAAAAGGAAGAAATGAAACTCTTAAAAGAAAGAAATTCCCCGCTTAGGTAAAGAACAAAATGCGGCGTTAACTTCCGTCCCCAATTTAAACGAAAGGTGTAGAACAGAGGATATTGACACTAGATACACTATGCTTACTCTACTACTATACTCGTATATATATGCAATAAACCACTAAATCTGTCCCAATAATCTATATATATAAAAGGACATATACCTGACTGACTGAGGTAAGACGCACGCACAGTCGTAATTGCTGTGCGTAGAAACGTGAAATTTGGACAGATGTTTATTTTCATTATCTGGACATCCTCATAAAGGGATGAAATAGGAGTTGAAAGTTTATATGGAAAAATCTTTAAATCGCCACAGATTTTTATAAAAATTTAAATTCAGACTGTTAAAAATATTTTATTGAACACGTTCATGGTTTTCTTAGAATTTCTTAAGGGTCTAAGAGTGTACAAAAGCGGGCGAAGCTGCGCGTGCCCACTAGTCAGTTATATGCACACACAACACGTGCCACGAATCTATACTAAGATATTATAATATATTATTATTTATTTATACACTAAAGTAAGACACAAAAATATTTGGTGCTGTGCCAATCGTCCGGCTTTTCATAGAAATAATTAACGAACTTTCCTGTTGACTGGACATACATTGAAATTGGTTAATTTGGGTTATACACTCTCTAGCTTGTTGTGTATTACTAGATTAACTTGTAAGTAAGCATACAACGCAAACAAAACATCTTTCTGTTAACTGATTTCGAAACAGTAAATTATTAGTTATCTAATTTCTTTTTAGATTTATACTGAATCCCGCAAAAACAAAAGAAATTTGAAAACTTAGTGTTAAAATACTCCGTTCCCCTATTAGACACTCCCGGTTCCCCCATTTACCGCCAAATTCTGGAGGCGTTGCGTGTTGAGGAGTGGAAATCCACGCAGTGCTTATCTTCGTTACCACAGTCTTTCATTCCTCCGAGTGGGTATCGAGCAACAACTGTCCCTATTACACACACGTTGGTGTTCCTGCGCCATGACGGTGTCATTTTCTTATTGTTCTTGGAAACTAAAGTAAAACAATAAATTTATTACCTAACTTACAAAACCTATATAAAGTAAGATTTTGCTTAAGTGAATGGAGTGTCTTAACACTAGGTTTCCAGGTTTCCTCTGCCTTACTTTCTATGTGCGGAATTTGGGATAAATCTAAAAAGAAAGAGATAACTGATAAGTTACTGTTTTGAGATCGGTTAACAAAAGGATCCATTAGTTACGTCCTTATAATCCAGTTGAAAATTATCCGACTAAACAAAGTAGGTAGGTGCTGATCAGATTTAAGGTAGATTGTATATCCAAAAAATAATATTTTTTCTTATATATAAATAAATCTTAAAAAAGCGCGGCGCTAAATTCCGATACACTACCCAATAAATTTACAAAACACGAAGTGTCTGAACATTGAATTCTCTTTGAAACGAAAAAGAAATAATTTAAAGAGGTAAAAAGAAATCTCAGGAATAACATCAATACAATGTTTCTTCACATTTTCTCATACAATAATTTTCATAATAGACTTTTGATCGTAGGCGCGTTATCGTAATAATGGCTCTCGAGGTATCATTATCATCGCTCGCTTGTTATTTCAGAAAAAAAATGAATGAATTGTTATCAATCTCTTTGTCAGAGATAGTGGGTTCTCTTCTTTATACCTTATAATAACCATTTTTGGTCTGTAGTTATTGTGGACAATCGGTAGTATTGGTCTTTTTCATGTACACTTTCAGCAAAGGTAGAGGAATCGAACCTACAACCGTTACGCTTACAGTCACACGTTTGTGCCACTGTGCCACGATGGCCTCAATATCTAATATTGAGGCCATCGTGGCACAGTTATGAATTTTTCACAAATATATTAGACTAATTGCACCCGCAACTCCGCTTGCGTGAATTGCAAAATGTAGAATCTCATTTTTACCCATTTCTGTGAGAATATCGCCTAAACCTCTATTAACGCTTCCATGCACTCCCTAAGCACATTAAATATTAAATTTTATTGTAGTTTCGTCTGTGCATTGTCTGTCAGACACTGAGTAAGGGAAGAGTTTTTTTTATATGTAAGATATATTTTCTACTGTAAAATAAACTGACGCTAATTGACAGCGACTGAAATTTCGCCTAAGTAACTATGACAACAAATAAAAAACGAAATATTCAGGTAATACATAATGTAGGCTGACATGGCCTTGTAAACAAAAAAATGTTTTAATTATTCTATCTATTATTGAGGCCAGTCGTGGCGCAAGGGCACAAAATGTGACCGTAATACCGACTGGTTTCGGGTTCGATCCCCACTCGTAGTGATGAAATATTTACTTAATTCGGCAGAAGTGAGGAAGGGAGTATCTTAACACTAAGTTCCTTCTGCCTACCCTGATGTGTGCAGGATACAGCGTGAAACTGAAATGAACTATTCTAACTATAATAGTAAGAAGTACTATATTAATTTTAATTTTGTCGCTCTGATAGACAGACCGCGGTGTTGAATTCCACCATTCATATCTCGAAAGTCCAGCGGAAAGTGTAGTGTCTTAACACTAAGTTCTTCGTCTACCATGCTATGTGGAAAAAGTGTGACGCTGCTATACTTCGCTTAGATAGACTTTGAAAATATTGTAACGTACCAATTTCGTTAATCGCGACGTTTCAAAATCTATTATTGAGGACATTTATTAATGTAATAAAATCCAAAAACAATGGAGTTTATTTTATTATCTGTTTATTAGCCATTGTGTCTGTTTGTCTGTGTGCTTGTATACGCTAAACAAAAAGGAATGAAACGAAAGGGCTTAACCAATTTAAATGCAGTTTACAATGTTACATCCTTAGGATCCGAGTTTAGAAGTGTTTGGAAAACTCTATTTGAATAAAGAATATTTTAAATTTGTATAAATAAAATAAATTAATAGAATAAGTCAGTCTGTTTTGTCTGTTGTACTTACGCATCTTCTAAACTACTAGATTGATTTCAATGAAACTTTTTATGTTAATAAGTTACAAGGTCTGGATAGCATCTAATTTATTTTGAAGACTGGCCATCCTATTGTAGTAAAGTAGAAAAATAGCTCATATGGGATAAATGAATGCGGTCGTTTTTGTCATTTAGAAAATCATACAATATGGAAATATAAATTGACAAACAATATGAAAAAATAAAAAGCAAAATAAAAAATTATTAAAGATTTTTATAACAAATAATGTTTCAATACGCTGCAACGCTACTTTATACCTTTATAGTAATTAATTATTCAATACAAATATAAATATTTATTTGCAATATGGATATCCGGAAAGAAATTGTAATGTAAATATAATAACGTAAGGTTAAAATTTTTTACGCTGTATTTCGGACATAGCAGGGTAGGCAAAGCACAACAGAGAACCTAGTGTATATTAACACTTGGTTCCCGTTAGTATACTTTGTTTTCATTAATATATTCCGTTCCCCTTAAGACACTTTCGTCCCACACTTCCCGTAGAATTCTGGAGGCATTGCATGGCGAAGCTTAATGCCGCGCTTTACCTCACTACCAGAGCTATGAAATGAAAATATTAAATATTTAATTTCTTCAAATGGGAATTGAACCCATAATCGTTTACAGTCGTAAATTTGTGCCCCTGCGCTTCGACTAGCCCGAACATAGATAATATACACCTAAAGCCTCTTATATTTAATATTATTTTAAATAACAAAACAAACTACGATAAAATACTTAAACTTAAGTCCATGTATGGTTATTTAGCGACATTCACTTCATAACTATTCATTACATCAATACTTTTCTACAAAAGAGTCCCACGACCCTTTCTTGCGTTTTCCTTATTCATTGAGCAGACCCCTTCTCGCAAATAGTCGGGCTCAGGTACTGTCACAATGGCAGGTGCCTTAAAAATTCAAAAGATTTTCTTGCGTTCCTTTATAATGTACTAGTGGTATACTCGATTTTGTCTGATTTTTTTTTCTGGAATATTTTTTTCAGTTTTTGCTTTTTTTCCGCATGTAATATTTTATTGGCACTCTTTTCTCTATTCTGTCTAATTTTAGATACATTGGATGTTTCGAGTGGTGGAACTCCACGCTTTGCTTTACTTTGTTTTTTTGTTTGTTTTACAAGAGCAAGAAAATGAAAATATTAAATATTGAGACTCGGGGGTTTCATACCCTCGAGTGGAAATCGAATCCACAACAAAGGCGTTTACATTCTTACGTTTGTGCCCCTGCACCACGATGGCCTGATTGCAAATATAGCAATAAGAAGCATTAAGTTAACAATATAAATAGGTTGCAACAAGCGTATAGGAATTCGATGTAGCGTGAAAGAAACGTAACTATTATACTTACCTATAGTGATCAGAGCGCCTGGACGTTGAACAAGAGTCCGAATTAAAAAAAAAACCTTTTCTTTTGAGAAAAAGACATTACTTTTGAGTATTGTCTTTTTTTAATTTAACAGTAATGATGATATAGTCTTAAGACCTTCAGTTTTTCAGTTGCAAGCAAAAAGTATTCAGAAGCGGAACTAAATATTATACAAGAGCGGCAAAATGTCAAAATCTATCTATTTTTTATTAATAAGATAATTGATTTTGATTTCAACCTACTCCCATGCCCATACACTATTACAGATTAAATAAAACCTTTTTTTACATATTAAAAGTGTTATTCCAGACGTGGCGCAGGGGCACAAAGTGTGACTGTAAATCGACTGGTTGTAGATTCGATCCCCACTCGAGGAATTAAGTATTTAAATTTATATTTTAATTTCTTTGCCAAGCCGGGTGTCGAGTGTGAGCGTAGAATTCCGATTAAATTTCGGAAAGTGGGGAATAGAGTGTCTTGACCCTAGATTCCCTCTGCCTACTCTGCTGCCTGCGGGATACAGCGTGAAGTTGATAAAAATAAATTAAATGTGGAATACATTTAGGAACGAAAAATACTTTTTACAAAACATAAAAATCACGCTACGTTCATATTTTTATATTTTTTGCTAAAAAGTATAAAAAAAACGACTTAATTGATTGTATTATTCAATACGCAAAACCGGATAAAAGTACATGTAAACTATTCCCTTATAATTTATATCAGCATAATGACAGTCATTTGAATTTTTAAAAGCCCTTTCATACTCTATTGTCAAACTACCCCGCTTTGTTTACAAGAGGGTAGAATTGAATACTGTCCGGAAAAGATCGTGGTTCTTTCATGATGTTTTTTCGTATACCATTTGGAATTTAAGTATAAAATTGTAAGGCTTTTTTAGTATTTTAGTAATAGATAGCTATGTGTTATTTCGTGAATGGTAAGTTTGACTAAGTTTTTGTACTGATATTTTTATTTTCACGCTCAATCTCGCACATAACTCTGAAGGCAGACCTAGACCCTAGAGCTATACCTAGTGGTAAAACAGCAAGAATAAAATTAAACCTCTCAGATCAAATCTCGTGTCTGTAGTGTTTAGTTAAAATATATATTCTCTTTATATAATATTAGCAGGATTGACAAATTCGGCCCACAGTGGTTCAAAAAGTACAAATTTGGATGAACGCCAGAGCCCTGACCTGGCGACTATTTTAAACTTTCATTCAGTTGAAGATGAAATTAATGTGAAATCACATATTTGCTTTTAAAATATGTGACATATTTTTTTATTATATTTTGACATTTTTCTACGGCCTATATGCTTTGGTGTCTTCATTATTTATATAACCAAGAAATAGTTGAGATACAAGAAAGATATATTTTTTTAATATATTATTTATATCATATTAGTTGTCACCCACAACTTTATCTGCTTACGTAAAGCGGAAAATTTAGTTTTTTCCCCTTTTAGAATTTCAACAATTGTTCTCTTTCAACTCCCATACACTTCAATATCTAATTTTACTAATACTTTTTTTAGAAAACGTATAAAAATCCTAACCCTAAATGTGGAATAACACTTTAAAAATGTTAAATATATTTAATTTCACTTTCTTATTCCAATAGCTTTGTCTGTTAAGCACTCAGTAAGGGAAGAGTTGTATGATATATAGATATACATATATATTCATCATGTGAGGTCGTAGTGGCGCAGGGCCACAAGTGTAAACGCAATGGTTGTGGGTTCGATTCTCACTAGGAGGAACGAAATATTTTATATTTTATTTTCCTTTCTCTTGTTGAGTTCCACCACTTAACATGCAATGTCTCGAGTATTCAGCAAAAAGTGGAGAATTTAAGTATCTTTATTGGAATAGATTGTCTTAAAACTAGGATCCCAGGTTTGTTTTGCCTACTGTATTTATGTGTGTGATACAGCGTGAAGCTAAAAAAATGGATATAATCAGTCGAGGCCATCGAGATGGTACTGCGGATGTCTCTCCATTCGAAGAACTTATTTTTATTTTTTTAATTTGATAAGACAAAATCCTGCGCTAAAATGCGCCTTTCAATACGCAGTGTATCAAATTCGATGAGGAAATGGAGAAGGGAGTGCCTTAACACTAAGCTATGGCTATCCCGCAATGCGATACAAAGCATGATTCCAAAATAAGGTTAAAGTTAACAAAAAGTATTACAATTTGGGTAACTTTATTGCGTACGCTTATACCGATTTGGTCGCTATCAAATGTAAAACTCAGTTTTATTGCAACAATAATCAGAATGTGCAGTAAAACTGGAATATATTATTCCATCGTCTGTTAAATTATGATATGTGGAATTGCCTTTATTTCTATTAAATATTTAATTCTATAAAAAATAAATAAATCAAATTAAATCAGCTTCACGCTGTATCCCGCACACAGCAGGATAGGCAGAGGGAACCTAGTGTTAAGACACTCCGTTCCCCACTTTCTGCCAAATTCTGGAGGCATTGTGTGTTGAGTGGCAGAACTCAACGCCGCGCTTAACCTCCACACCAGAGCGAAGAAATGAATATATAAATTTAAGCAAATATTTCATCTCCTCGAGTGGGGATCGTGGGGGGAGTGAGGAGAGATAGTTGAGTTCAAAGACAATGATTTTTAGATTAATTCGAAAAAGGGGATTCCCAATTCTACTCTTCTTTATCATACCTAAACAACGAATTTTAATCAGTGGAATTGTCTTTATTTCTATTTAATATTGACGTGTTTCAGCTGGGTAAGGAGGGATAGCCAAGTCTTAGGATAAAATTTTTAAGCCATATTAAAAAAGAAGGTTTCTCAATTAAACTCTATGTTTTCTTCACAAATATTAAAGAAAGGATTTTAATTAGTGGTCAACGTTTATTTTTACGTTGAAGTAAGTTTAATATTATTTTCTGCTTTGTTGTTTTTGTTAAGTTTATAAATATAGATATAGTTTAAAGTCGTATTTACATCTACACTCTTTATGCTCAGAGTGGAAAGTTATAAAAATGCTTTAATTCCAAAAAATCTACATGAAACAAGTTGAGCTTCACAAACTTTTTTAAGGTTTTAAGACAGAAAAAACTTGTAAGCTATTTATTAATAATTTTATTTTTTAAGTGGCGGAACTGAACGCCACGTTTTGCTTTGCCTCATTACCAGAGCGACGAATTAAAGATATTAAATAACTCATTCTCGCGAATGGGAATCGAACCCATAACCCTCGCGTTTACAGTCAGATACTCTCCCTGGATTAAGATAGCTTGAAACTTATTGAGCATGTCATTTATAATTAATACCGCTAAAGGCTATTCCACATGTAATCACAACTTTGCAGACAGATTCAGTAATATATTCTACTTTTACAGTATTTTCATTATTGCTTTCATAAAATTGAGATTTTAGACGCCACCATGGCTCAGTAGGTAGGCTTCTGGTTGTTAGCAATATAGTAGTAGGTTTTACAAGGATTGTCTTAAGGAGTGTGTCATATATGCTGTATTCTCGAAGATCAACAAACAAGGTTCCGCTTTTTTCCCTCACCGCACACTCTTTTAAATGTTTAATGTTTTTTTTTTATTTTACTTTATTCATACGCAAACGTTTTTTAAAATATGTTGAACCTACGACTAGCGTTCAAATAACCGGAAATTCGAAATAACAGTAAAAACGAAATATATTATAATGCTAAATCTGTCTGTAAAATTGTAATTACACGTGGGAAAGCCATTAGGGATTTTAATTATAAATTACGTGTTCAATGAAGCTTCAAACTGTCAATCTAGAAACAGTATCTGACTGCAAGCGCGATGGTCGTGGGTTGAATACCCCCCCGGGTTATAAATTGTTTCCATTTTCGCGCTCTAGTAGACAAAGTGCGGCGTTGGGTTTCGACACTCAACACACAATCCCTCCAATTCAGACAGAAAACGGAGAACACAGTAGCTTAACACAAAATTCTCTCTGCTTACCTACATATCTATATATCGGAGACGCATAATACTCTCCATTACCGTAACACTCCGTTCCCATTACGACACTTACGTCCGCCACTTTCCAACGAATTCCCGAGGCATTGCGTGTTAAGTAAAAATATTTTTTGTCATTTTTTCACATATTTTAGTAATTCAAATATTCAATTAAATCTATTAAACCTAGTCTGTAACTAAGCAATCAATATCAAAACTAAGTACCGAGCTGAAGCATATCTATTCCCGAGATCAAACGTGAAAGGCTTCTTATTAAATTAATATGCCTTTGCTAAGTGTCTATTCCCATAGAACAGTACTTTATGAAAGTGGCATATACAAAATTCCGAAAAATTAAATTTGAGGCATTTTCTTTAAGTAGTAGTTAAGTGTTTAGTTTCCTTAGGAACCAAATGGAGAACTTATTTCGTAACAGAATTACTATTTTTTATTATTTTTTCTTTTTTTTTTCTTTTCGGCGTTGAGTTCTGCCACTCAACACGCAATGCCTCCAGAATTAGGCAGAAAGTGGGGAACGGAGTGTCTTAACACTAGGTTCCCTCTGCCTACCCTGCTGTGTGCGGGATACATCGTGAAGCTGATTTTTCTTTAACGCTTTATTCCATGTATGCAATCTCGCATATAGTAGGATAAGCTTTGTCTTCTTACCTAGAGTTACCTACCTACATTCTAGATTAGTAAAATGAAAATAATTAAATCCCTAAACGGGAATTGAATCCCCAATCATTGCGTTTACAGTCAAACAAAGTCAATTAATATTATATAATATTTTTAAACATACATATATAAATCCTACATATTACATATAATTTAGTTCTGTGGCACTTTCAATATTCTGGATCAATAGGTAGCTATTTGGAAGTGGGCCAGATCTACGGTCCGCGAGCTGATGGTGTTTTAAATTACTATAAGTGAGACGTGTTGCTTCTATGCTTGAAATAACTTTTTGTTAATTTTAATAGTAATTAATAGATTGAGAATGAGGCCGCCTGACGGTGTGTGACTGTAACCGGGACGGTCGTGGGTTCAATTTCCAGTCGAGATAATCAATTATTTTCATTTTATCGCTATCGTGATAACAAGACAAAGTACGGTGTTGGCTTCCATCTGTTACTAAGCGGAAAAAAGAAGAAAGCAGAGAAAAGAGAGTCTTAACACTAGGTCCTATTTGACTATCATGCTAGATGCGGAACACAGTGTGAAGTTAAAAAAATGTATGTATGAAGAGATCTTTTTGTATTATTATTATTATTTTATTCTTCCGAGTGGAAATCGAACCGACAATCGTCGCCATTACAGTCACACACGTGCCCCCGTGCCATGACGTCCGCAACACAGTGTGTAACTTTCCAAAAAAATTTTACAAGATCGGATTGAGGTTAAAGATAGAACATTATAAAAGACCTTCTTATTTTATTCAAGGTTGAGTTTTTAACCTTAAGAAGTATAGACATGTCAAAGAACTTTGTCTTGTTTGACAAAACTGTTTAATGTAATGTAATTTTCTTAATGGTTTGTGTTCATTTCTTATTAATTTTTATATTTAATTGTTTTCACGCTTTGAGTCTCGTAAATCACTGAGCGAGGGATGTTCATTTTTGTTCCCTTCGGCAGAGTTAAACGCAGTGTTATATTTAAACATTTTTTTGAAAAATTGCTGATTGAAACATACTTTTTCACAATTTAAATTTTTAAAATTCTTGTACCTGCCAAGCATTGTCTTACCTGAAATGGAAGCTACATAGTAAATTACATTTTAAATGTCATTAATATACGTTATATAGACAAAAGCTACAGGCTGTCTGTAGCTTTTGTCTATACATGAACTACCGCAACACGAACAAAAAAATATTTTTTTCATTTTGAACCAGTAATACCTGAGGTTAGCACGATCAACCGTTTGCTTGAGAAATTATTAAAAAAATAAATCAGCTTCACGCTGTATCCCTCACACAGCAGGGTAGGCAAAGGGAACCTAGTGTTAAGACACTCTGTTGTCCATTCCGCCTAGTTCTGGAGATATTGCGTGTTGGGTGACGGAACCAGACCAAAGAAATGAAAATATAAATGTAAATAAATATGTAATTTCCTCCAGTGGGAATCGAACCCACAACCAATCGATTTTACAGTCACACTTTTTACCTCTACTCTACTAGAAACTATTGATTTTTATATTAGTACATATTCATTACTCACATTCATACAGGATAAGATATTGTTGTTTAAACAAAATTTATTTGTTACTTTTTTTATTATAAGTTTAGATGAGTCAGTCTGAGTACTCTCAAGTGAATTTGTTTAACAAATCAAAATGAAGAGACACTTTTTAACTTTGTTGAGAGAGCTATATAAAAAAAACATATTTTAAAGGTAAATTTATATAAATAAATATTAATCTTTTATTTACTAAACTAATATAAATAAAAATACGTTTATATATTTTTTGAGGCAAACTATAAACGCGATGGCGGCTGTTCGATTTTCACTCAAGGTATCTTTCTATTTAATTTGTTTTGTCAGAGTGCGAAAATAGAAATAATTCTTTCCCCTAATCGAGAATCAAACCCTGAACCGTTGTATTTAAAGTCAGCCACTATTCCTCTACGCTACTGTGCATTTCTGTTTAATATTAATAATATAATACGGCCATGTGTTTGACCTTTGCTGCGTTGACATCTGTCAAAGCTATACCAGCTAATGCCATTGACAGTATCTAAATATTGTAATAGATGATAGGTTTGCATTCCGTCTGTTTGTTTGTATTGATTTATGTATGTTAATAATTGACAATGTTAGAGAAGGAAAAGTGGGTGGTAATGTACTTATGCAGCGTGGTGGTAGGGGGTTTAAATCTTAGTTACTTATATACACCGTTTTTAAGTTTCACGCTACATTTTGCATACAGCAGTTAAGCAGAGAGAACCGGTACTCTCCGTTCTCCTCCTTCAATTAAATTTTTGAGAAAATGCGTGTTTACAGGCAGTAATGGAGGATTTTTTGAAATTGTAACGTGGAAAAAGCGCGATTTTTTCCATTTTTTTTCTTAAAATCCACCCAAGCAAAGTAGCGAGCGACGACTATTATAAATATATGATTGTATATACGCATTTTAACCTCGCCTACTTGGCAGCTATCATTCCGGTCAAGGTAGAGTCAATCTTCTTACCGCTACTACAAGATATTGAAAATAACTAACTACCATGATTAAATACTTATTTAAATTAAACAAATATTTACATTTGGTTTTTTTTCAGCTTCACGCGTAACCCGCACATGAGAGGGTTAAAAACTTATAATCCTCACATATGCGGGCTAATACCTAATTTTAAGATAGTCTGTGAGTGATACATAACTCTACAGCCGCAAGTAAGCAATTATGTCAGTCATGGTGCAAGGTCATAAGTGTGTGACCGCACACGTGGCAGGTTGTGGGTTCAATTTCCAGTTGAGGAAATTATATATTTAATATTTTCATTTCGTCGCTCTGGTAACTGCTCGAGTTCCGCTACTCCACAAGCAATACTTTAAAAATTCGGCAGAGTGGGGAACTGAAGTGTCTTAACACTAGGTTCCTAATTTTCCTCTGTAGTCTCCCTGCCATGGATACAACGTGAAGTGATAAAATAAAAAGCATCAAAAAAATCTGTTTAACATCAAAGTTAGTTAACGCTTGATAAACGTAGTACATTTATTCCAAACGTTTTCGCGATTTACACAATATAAGATTCAATTAAAACATACTATTAAAATTAATCTTTTTTATTTCCATATATTTCTCTAGAGAGCTTTCTAGTAGTGGAAGTGCAACAACAATTGTTGTATAAAATTCAAAATTTTTATGTACTGTACTATGGATTATAATTTATGATAAAAATAGTAGTTGAGGTCAGTTGTGGCGCAGGCGCACAAAGTGTGACTGTAAATTTGACTGGTTGTGGGTTCAATCCCCGCTTGAGGAAATGAATTATTTATTTTAATTTATATTTCCATTTTCTTCGCTCTGGTGTCGAGGCAAAGTGCGGCGTCGAGTTCTGCCATTCAATACGCAATACCTACAGAATTCCGCGAACAGTGGGGAACGAACTATCTTAACACTAGGTTCCCTCTGCCTACTCTACTGTGTGAGATACAGCGTGAAGTTGATTTGATTGGGTGGTGATCGAACCCACAACCAGTCGATTGTACAGTCATACTTTGTGTCTCTGCGCCACGACTGGCCTCAAATCAATATACTCGTAATATTATTTAAACTACATAATGTAACTGATATCCCAAACACCTTTTAAAATATTATTTAATAAATAATGCCTTGGCTCGTGATGTGTCTAGTGGTTAGAACTCTTTATAATTGTGATCGTGAAGAACCCAAAATCTTTTAGAGATTCAGAGGAAACAGTGTTAAGAATTTTATATTATGCCATTAGAAGGTATCGCTTTAATAAGATATTTGCCATCAGAAGTTGTTCTTGTGTCAGTTATTTAGATAACTGTAGACTCGACAATATAACATTGTCATAACTCGAAGCTCGTCCGAAGATAAGCCAAGAGCGCGTCCTATCTTTCTCTCCACTATAACTGCGAACTAGTTATAATAAGAGGAAGAAAGAGTACGGGCCCCTCCCCGCCCTACACCGTGAATTCCTACCCGACTGCGGCTGCAACAGTCTTATTGAACTCTCCGGGACGTTTGTGTGTGATCTTTCTGAAGATACTTGTTACGCTTGTTTATATTAAGATTGTATTAGAATAGTGATTCTTGATGTTGATTGATTTGTAAGATCAATATAAGTCGTTGGAACGAACGCACTACCGCTAGGCGGCCGATATGTTAAATAAACGCACGGCACACACCCCACAGTCGTGTCTCGAACCGTAGGCGGACACTACTACATACACCAGAGTTCCAGGACATAAAATAGCACCACACACCCGTATGAGACAGGTGGACACTACTACATACACCGGAGCTGGGACATAAAATAGCATCGCACACCTACTAGTCGTATACCAAGTCGTAGAAGTGGTATATAATATGTCAATGACCAACGCCATACAAGCATAGCTTACGTACCGCGAGCGTACTGCGCGACGGCATCAGCCACGACATAGTTAATGTCGCTATAACAGTTCGCATAAGCCCATCACGTCAGCCTTCGCGACGTCAAGCAACATTCAATATTATAATAATGTTCAAAGATCACTTTGAACCACAATATGTGTCGTTCCTACACATATATTGCCTTTATAAGAAATTCGATCCTTAAAGATCGTGCCATGATAGACTTCACATTATCACATTATATTTATTATACATTTGGTACGAGTCTTTATGTGCATCATATTTATTTGTACCATAGTACTTAATAGTTCGACTCGACCGCTGCCTTCCGAGCATCACCACCACCTATATATACGGAACGACAATACACGAACGCGTCTCGATTAATATGATATTTAAAATATATAGTTTTTATTATTCATATTTAACTATGTTATTTATGTATATTGCCATGCATATTTTATTTTATTTATTTATTTATTTTTAACTTATACCATAGGTACATACTGTTACAATAAAAGCATGTGATATTTTTTTAACTGTAGAGAATCGTCAATATAATAGTGACAATTTTCAATAGTTTTTGTGCATTAAATCGTGAATATTTCGACCTAGTTTCTGAATAGTGATATTGTGTCACCACAACCAGTGACTTATTTATTATTTGTTTTTACGTACAGCTTTGGCCACGTGATCAGATGAAAATAATATTGTATGATAAAAATAAAAATTAAATTAGCTTCACGCTGTATCCCGCAGACAGCAGGGTAGGCAGAGGGAACCTAGTGTTAAGACACTCCGTTCCCCACTTTCTGCCAAATTCTGGAGGCATTGCGTGTTGAGTGGCAGAACTCAACGCCGCGCTTAACCTCGATACCAGAGCGAAGAAATGTAAATATAAATTTTGAAGTAAATATTTCATCTCTTCGAGTGGGGATCGAACCCACAACTCGATTTGCAGTTACACCTCCTGCCGCTGCGCCCCGACCGGCCTCAAATATTGTATGAATATTGATTATACGTATATAAAGCCATCATGGCCCAGGGGCTCAAGGGTGTGAATGTAACGCGTCGGTTGTGGATTCGATCCCCACTCGAAGAAATGAAATATTTATTTAAATTTATATTTTCATTTCTTCGCTCTGGTGTCGAAGCAAAGAGTGGCGTTGTGTTCCGCCACTAAACACTCAATGCTTCAAAAATTCGGCGGAATATGGGGAAAGAAGTGTCTTAATAGTAGGTGCCCTGTGCACTCTCTCTCTGCTTTGTCCGGGATACAGCGTGAAGATTATTACGTATATGTCGAGGCAGTCATGGCGCAGGGGCATAAGTGTGCGACTTTAAACGCGACTGTGGTGAGTTCGATTCCCACATTTAATATTTTCATTTCTTCGATCTGGTAACGATACATAGTGTGGCGTTCATTTTCCAGGTTCCCTTTGCCTACCCTTCACAATTATTACAATTACTTCCCAAATACAGTATGTATTTATTTAGTTTATATATATGTAATATAGCCACTTATAGAAGATAACTAAGTAAATAAGATACTCCGTACCAAGTGAACATCCCTAGAGATCTATATTTAATATTAATGGTCCGTTATAAGGACAAAAGCCGGACTAAATGTGAATTATTATGTTAGAATTATTAGTGTAATATGGTTTTGTAAAAGACTTTTACCGATTAAGAGAGGATTAAAAAATATATATATTTTGTTTTTTTAGCGACTTTTTAGTGTCATGACACTCTGTTTCCTACTTTCCGCCGGTCCGGTTTTTGGTATATCTGGTAACGGAGTGCTTTAACACTAGGGTCTCTCCATACTCTGTGAAATACATTGTGAAGACACTATACGTTGTCATGTTTATTTTATTAAGAACATATTTCTTTCTTTTATAATCCCATTGCAGCGAATTCGAGTAATTTGTTAGTGCTGAATACTTTACTAACTAGAGCTACGAAACGCTACGAGCGAATGCTACGAAATACAACTTCTGCTTTTAACTGTTTAATGAAAATCAATACATAAAATGAAATTTTCAGCTTCTTATTGCCAACATGGAACACAGTTCAAAAGCATCTGGCTCCATATACGATGTTTGTGGGTTCAAACCTATCTCACTCGTACAAAAAAATGTATGGCTGGTGTTCCGCAATGGAACAGGGTATGACTGCAAGCTTGGTGGTTGCAAGCCAATGTGTCGCGGAAAAGACTTAAATTATTTTGATTTCCCCATTTTTTATAGACAAAGTTCATATTATTCAGCTTCACGCTGTATCCCGCATACAGCAGTACCCTGCTGTATGCCTACCGGCAGAGGGAACGTAGTGTTAAAACACTTCGTTCACCACTTTCTGCCGAATTCTGGAGGCATTGCGTGTTGAGTAGCAGGACTCAACGCCACGCTTTGCATCGACACCAGAGCGAAGGAATGGAAATATAAATTAAGGTAAATATTTCATCTCCTCGTGTGGGGATCAAACCCACAACCAATCGGTTTTACAGTCATACTTTGTGCCCCTGCGCCACGATTGGCCTCAAATTATAAACAGTGTGCGGTGCTTAATTATTGCGCCACTCCTTGAGCAAATTTAACATTAAACCACCTCTGTTGGCAGATATCGTTTTGTCGATCTTGTTAAACAATATACTGTACTGGTTTGAGATACTAAATATTTTTAAATAGTTAGCATGAATAAAATACAGCGATACAGTCTAACCGTAACCACGGACTACTGCAAAGTGGTCGTAGCGTAAAGTTTCCAAATATATTTCATACTAAATAAACACGATTTAACCTGTTCAAGAGTTTTATTTAAAAAGTGTAAAATGAACGAAAATCGAAATATATCATATTAAAATAAAATTAAAAAATCAGCTTCACACTGTATCCCGCGCAAGCAGGGTAGGCAGAGGGAACCTAGTGTTAAGACACTCCGTTCCCCACTTTCTGCCGAATTCTGGAGGCATTGCGTGTTGAGTGGCAGAACTCAACGCCGCGCTTAACCTCGATACCAGAGCGAAGAAATGGAAATATAAATTTAAGTAAATATTTCATCTCCTCGAGTGGTGGTCGAACCCACAACCAGTTGGTTTTACAGTCATACTTCGTGCCGCTGCGCTACGATTTATTTATTTTAATTTACTTCTATCTTCATAATATCTTTTGCCGTATTACGCGAATAAGAAACTTTGTTCTTCGAGTAGTTAACGTAATAAGGAGTTCTCACTTACATAATAATTTCAAATTATTATTATGCGGGGTTCCTGGCAAAGATTTTATTGATTGAAGAATTACTTATAGGTCCCGACTGTTAATCCTAATAAACTATTGGCCTTGTTTATTTTCTCTTTTGTTTTATGCAATCTGGGTGTTTTTTTTATAAATATTTTTTAAAACTAATATAATTGAGTATTTTTATCTTACCACGTACTGACCTATAATTAACTATTTTTGCAGCACACTCGCTGAAAGCATTTCGATAGAGTTCCTTATTATTGTTATTTCGTTATTTAATATAGCACATATATAGCCTATAGCACTTCTGAAGAATGCAGCTTTCATACAAAACAAAAAGAAAGTAAATCAGACCAGTAGATATAAAGATCCTAGCGCTTAAGCAAACAAACAAACAAACTCTTCCGCTTTATTATATTAGAGTGTAGATATATTATGTAGTATCTATGTATTTCATTTTTAAGATAGAAAAGTCAAATCTGCACATGAAAGATATAGAGGCCGTCGTGGTGCAGAGGCACAAGAGTGTGACTAACGCGACGGTTATAAGCTCGATCCAACTCGAGGAAATGAATTATTATTTATTTATTCTCCCGAGATTCCACATACCACATATACATACATATATACATACATACAAATATAAATATTACTTATTTGCCATTTCCAAATTAAGTTGCGATAAAAATAGATATAGATGACTATAAATAAGGATTTCGCCCACTTAGGTATCCAACGCCCAATCAAATTAGTGTTATTATGATCTCGTATACATAGATATTACATTTCATTTTTTTTTCGAGACGGTAAGCGCGATGTTTGTAGCTTCGATTAATACTTACAAGAATTAAATATTTTCATTTTCTCGATCTCGTAATGTAGTGGCAAGATATTCCGCTCACTACTTTCCGTCCCAATGTCTTCACCCGCACATAGCACCCGCATATATTTGAAAATGTTTTAGAAAATGTTCTAGAAATTATTACTAGCATTAACTACATGTTCTTAGAAAGATTACTCCAATTTAAATTTTAAAAGCTGAAATATAAAATGTTAATATCTAAAACTTAAATATAAATTCGTTCTTTCATGTTTAGGTTTCACAGCGTGGGTTGTTTCATCTAATCATTTTAATTTATTTCTTTATTCGTAAGTTTATATTTACTAAATTAGAAGTGGAATCCATCGTGATGCAGTGGGATAGCATCTGACTAGATGCGCGAATATATTTAAATTATTATTTTTTTCACATTTCACGCTCTATCCCGCATGTAGTAAGGTCGGTAAAGGGAACCTGGAAACTTTAGGTTAATACACTCCGTTCTCATCTCACTTTTATTCCTCAATAAATTTTCATATTTTGACAAGATAAAAGGAATGAAAAATACTGTTGCGGGCCGGTGCCCCTGCGTCATGACGGCCTCACAACAACACACATTATATCTCTCACTCTCAGCTTCACGCTTTATCCCGCATATAGAAGTGCAGACAAAGAAAATTTTCGAGGCATTGCGTGTTACGTGGCGGAATTCGACAGTGCAGAATATATGGATAATCTAATCACTATCTAATCACAATCAATGTCAATTCTATTATTATAAATTGTATATAGATTTCACTTTTATACACTTTGGTATATCGCACACAGCAAGATAGGCAGAGGGAACCTAGTATTAAAACACCGTTCCTCACGTTCCGCCGCCGTTGCGTGGCGGAACCCAACGCCGAATTTTGCCTCAACTCTAGACCAAAGAAATTAAAATATATTTTTTAAATAAATATTCAATTTCCTCGAGTGGTGATCGAACCCACAACCAGTCGCGTTTACAGTCACACACATGCAGCACAACTGGTCTTTTCATTACTTATGAGAAACATAAAATTTCGTATCACGAAGGATAATTTTTTACGTTTTTATTTAGAAATTTAAACATAAATAAGGGCGTGTGTATAATGTATTGCATTTATGTATGTAGTATGCATTTATATAATAAAGAATAAATAGCAAATAGAGGCCTGTAGTGGCGCAAGAGCACAGGCATGCAGCCTTTTTGGCGTATTGCCCTTTGTTTGAGAACCTCAAGATAAATTTAGATTTTTTTAATTATCGTCTTTTAAGTAAGCTTGCTATACTTATAAGCACGAGCCAGAACCTAAAAAATTCAAGTTGTAGATTATATATTTTCGAAGTTACGCATAAGAAAGTTACACTATTTCGACATCGACTCACTCACGTACTCACTTACTGATCATCAAAATAGAACTATTACTTCTTATAGATCTAGAGAGTTCAAATTTTGTACAGGAGTAGTTTAATGAATTAAATTCAGGAGTACTTGATGAGAATACCTGATGAGATATTGACATACAACCTTTGCAAGATTTATTCAGCGTGTACAGCGTGATATTTTTTTTCATGATGTACAATAAATTGTTTTGTTTCACGCTGTATCCCGCGTGTAACAGGATAGACTAAGGAAACTTAGTGCTTCTTAGCACTTTGTTCACCCAAAACCTTCCTCCAAATGAGCAATTCGAGTGAGAATCATAGTAACAGCTTATAGTTCAACGTTGTGTCAAAATTTGGCGATTAGTTCCGCCACCTAATAAAAAATATCTCAAATTACGGTGAAAAGCAGAGAATGGAGAGCCTCGGTGCTAGATTCTCTCTGCCAATTGCAGAATTGCAGAATAATCCATAAAGCTTAAAAAAATCAATAAACCTTTTAATATAGCAAATTCATAAAATATTTATATTATTGTAAGGTTGTTTTCTGTAAGCCTGTAAAAACCTTTTTTCAAATAAATTTATTAGCTATCTTAAGCATTTGGTCTACTTTGTACATATTAAATGAACATTTAAAATTAGACTACACGTTTGTGGTTTTTTTAGTTTCTTGCAGGTAGGCACAAGGAACCTAGTGTTAGGACACTGCTGTTTGTGTTGTGTTGGGTCCCACTTTCTGCCGAATTTTCGAGACACTGCGCGATGAATGGCGGAACTTATCGATGAAAAATACTAACGATTATTCCGAGGCTAATTGTGGCGCAGAAGCATAAGTGTGTGATTGTTAACGCGACAAGTTGTTGGTTCGATCCCTACTCGAGAAATGAAATATTTAATATTTTCCTAGCTCTGGCAACGAGGCAAAGCGTGGCGTTGAGTTCTACTTACTTAACAAGCAATGCCCTCAGAATTCGGTGAAAAGTATGGAACGGAAATGATTTAATGGGAACGGGGTGTCTTAACATTATTTTCCTAGGTTCCTCCTGTCCACCCGGCTATGTCCGAGATACGTTGTGAAGTAAAAAAAATCACACGAGTGAGAAACAAACCTGCAACCATCGCGCTTACAGTGCCATTGTGGCATGGTGGTCTCAATTGTGTGGTGTTATAGCGTCATAACATCTTTAGTAACATTAGAAAGCTAAAGAGCTTGTTTCGTAAAACGCTCTATCTCACGTAAGTACTACTGGTTTATACTAAACTGTTTCAAAACTAAAATATATTTTTATAATTTAAATCTTCTTTTATGGGAAACGGAATTGCCTTAATGTGAGCGGAGTGTCTTAACACTAGGTTCATAAGTTTCTCCGCTTACAGCAAGATATAGCGTGACGCTAAAATATACTTTTAAAACGACAGTATTTTTTTATTAATAATATACATTCATCATTGGCGGAATTAAATTCATTTGAATTCTGACTGGGGGCGACTCTGTGAAGAACCCAAGATTAAATACGACTTAATCTTGTTTTTGGGGCAAAGATTTAAATTGTCGTTCTAATATTTGAGTTTCATTTATAGAAAATTATTTTTTCTTATTTTTCTCATGCTGTGTTTTGAATTGTTTTATATGCAAATAAAAAAATACATATTGTTTTTAATTTTATTCTCAATTCTGTTAAGCCGCAATTTATCCTGTATCAAACCGAGTAATTTAAGAAATTAATCTGACTTTAGTACCTTTTGATACTTTTGAGAAGAGCAACTGTTGAGTCAGTAGAACTATCTTCCGAACCGGTGGTAGCTTTTTGTTTATATGTTCATTCAACGATTCATAAGTGCTTACAAGACTCTATTTGAATAAAGAATATTTTGAATTTGACCTTTACATATCAAATACTTAAGTAGTAAATGATAATTATATGTATCTCATAAACTACTTAACAGATTTCTCAGAAAAAACATCTTAATATGACATTTACTTTGAAAGAAATCGATTGATGTATCTATGAAGACATTTACAGCATTTTAAACATACGCTTGAAAGACTCAATCGACTACCATACTCAAATATCGTCAAATCCACAAATAACACATACATACATTAAAATCAAATTGATAACCTCTTTTATTGATATCGGTTAAAACCATATACCATTATAGGAAAGTAAAATTGAAATTTTATAGGTCTATCAACTTAAACGCAAACGTAAACCAAAGTTATTGCGGCTGTCATTAATTTTATCGAAGACGTCAGAAACACTTCGTAGTTTGACGAGCCTTCTCTTAATGGCGCACTATCGAACAAAAGACTGAACTAACGCAAGTAGATTTGTCATTCTGCTAGTGTTGTTACAGCGTTGTTGAAACGTCTTCCTCTAGGGATGGGAAAAGGATTTGTGAATTTAGTTGTTGGTAGCGACTCGAACGCGGCTTCGCCCGCTTAAATTCTTTGTTATATTATAATCTCATTATGCAAATTATTTACATAAATTATAGCCTATATGTGATGCTGATAAAAAAGCTATATTATTGTAACGTTTCATTCTCACAAATTTTCATATTTACAATATTAGTAGTTTCTCGCATATAGCAGGATAAGCAGAGGGAATGTAGTGTTAAGACTCTCCGTTCTCCACTTGGCACTATTTAGAGGATTTTCAACTGATGTGGAGGGTTGTGGATTTAAATGTTTAACAGATTTTTTTTTTATTTTATAGAATACGTCATAAACAGTTTGTTATTCGACGGCCTCTTCTTAATGACATAAATGGATTTGGTATTCCCCTAGTGCTGTTACCGAGTTGATCTCTAGGGATGGGGAGTTGAGAATTCAGTTGTTATTATGTGCCGAATCATCATTGTGGCACAATTGAAACGATATTTAAGTTACGTTACGTTTTTTTTACTTAAGATGAAGATTGTGATAGAAATGTTCATAATTTAAAAAGAAATTATAATATTATATTATTTTTTATATGAAATTATTAGTTATTAATACACAAATTACACAATATTTTCTGGTGTAAAATAAATATTTTTATTTTATGTTAAATTAATGTGTGTTATGTATGGACAAACTAAATACGTAGGTAGGTAGTCTTAAATGTTAAAAAAAAGTGAAAAAAAGGAGAAATATCATATAAATAAATCAACCGATCCATGTACATGACTACGCTGATATGATTCAAGAGTTATTAGTTTTAGTGATTTCTGCGGTCTATAAAGCCTCAAACTTTCTTACTTAAAATATAAAAGAAAATGTTTTAACAAGGACTACAAACCTATGACCATTTTGCGACAATAAACCTTTGAAAAGTCGGAAAAAATAGCCTCGACCGTACCATAACTCTTTCAACATTCATTAACTAAAGTTACGTCTTTATAACAGCAATTTGGTTAAGACTCTTAATTCTTACTACGCTTAATTATGTCGGTATTAGAGTTTTCTCCTACATCACTTTAACAAGCTGAACTAATGGTTACTGTTCAGACAGAAATAAACTTTATTTCTGGACAGGATACAGGATTTTTTTTTGTAGCTTCACGATGTATCCCGCACATAGCAGGGTGGGCAGAGGATACCTGGGAACCTAATGTTAAGACACTCCGTTTCCATTAAGACACTTCCGTTCTCCACTTTCCAACGAATTTTGGAGGCATTGTGTGTAGTGGTGGAACTTAACACCGTGCAAGTTTTAGTAGTAATAGTGAAAATAAGTGAGTTTTTATAGGCACTACTGGCTTTGAAAAATAATTTATAGTTCAAAATGTACATATGTAACTTTGGACGAAATGTAATATTTTGTAATGCATGTGGAAGTAGTGGGGCTGTGTGACAGCTGTGAACGCGACAGTTGCTTGATTCGTATTCAGGATGTGAATATTTATATTTTTTTGCTCTGGAAACAAGACAAAGGACGGTGTTAAGTTCTGCCGTTTAGCACACAACGTCTCGAAAATTGAAGCGGTGCGTAAAGATCGCTGTCTTCTCTAACACAAGGTACCCTTAACCTCTGTCATATGCGCGATACAGCGTGAAGCTTTTTTTTAAGCTTCACGCAGAGATAATTCGAAAATTTTGCTGCCCCGACTGGAAGTCGAGCCCAAATCCATTGCTTTCACAGTCAGAAGTTATCTCATAGTATTGCAGAGAGAATAGAGATTTCGTAAATTACATGTCAGACATTTTATAATAGTTTATGGTAAAAGATAGAGTTAATAATTTTCATAATGCGGCGTTGAGTTCTAGCACTCAACACGCAATGTCTTGAATTTGGAAAAAGACAATTCGGACACCATATTATGTAACGGCAGTTCACTAAAATTAATATTTAACTCATTAATTATATATTACTTTACTCTTACCTTACAAGGAGACATTGAGGACATCATGACGCAGATGTACATCGGCTGACTAAAAACGAAATAGGTATGAATTCGATTCTCAATCAGTACCCGCTCTTGTAACAAGATAAAGCGCGGTAACAAGCTCCACAACTCAACACGCAATGTCTTCAAAATTAGACAGTGCGCGGAGAACAGACTACCTCAATACTAGGATCACTCTATCTTTCCTTCAACATGTAAAAAAAGCATGAAACTGTAATAAAAAAAAACAAGGACCTCCATAGACTAATTCAATTTTCACAAAGACCAACGATACAAAGCAATTTTCCGCATACCATAAGTAAATGAATAAAAATTACATTTTTTTTTTTCAAAGAATTTGCAGAATTTTTTTAATAAAAATTAATATTCACAAGAATGATTTTCAAGAAAACTCCAAACGATGTTTTCTAATGAACGTGAAAATGCAAACAATATTATACTTTGAAATTTATCGAATCAAACCTTCGCTGCCTGTTATAAAGCGTTATTGTGTAAAGTATACTGTGTACTTAAGAAGCTATAAAATATTTACTTTTTTATTACTTTTTTTTTAATTAATATCAATAGACTATTTTTTTTTCTTTTTATTTTTATTGTTTGCTACTCAAAAAGGATTCTCTGTACCTTATTATAAGATGTTTGTTTGTTATATGGAAAATGAAAAAGAAGTTGAATAATAAAATCTGTTTTTAAATCAAAATGTGCATTTTGTTGACTACTGTACAAAATTTGGTTATTGTGTGGTAGAACGCAACGATGTGATTTTTTTATTAAAATCATAATCATCTTCACGCTGTATCCCGCATACAGGCCAAATGAGACCAGTCGTGGCGCAGCGGCACGAAGTGCGACTGTAAAATCGACTGGTTGGGGGTTCGACCCCCACTCGAGGAAGTGAAATATTTACTTAAATTTATATATCCATTTGTCGAGGCAAAGCGCGGCGTTGAGTTCTGCCACTCAGCACGCAATACCCCAGAATTCAGCAGAAAGTGGGAAAGGGAGTGTCTTAACATTAGGTTCCCTCTGCCTACCCTGCTGTGAAATATGCGTATTAAATATTTCTATTATTATGGATCGATATCAGAACCGTTACATGTACAGATAATTTCAACCTGCCCCGCGATGTCATGCTATATAAAGCGACATTTTAAGAGGACTAGTAACCTGCTTATTGTCAAAGTTTTGTTCGAGGTGGAATGACTTACAAAATAACTGCGAATGAGGAAACTCTAACAGCAATAAATTCAAGAATTAATATTTAAAATTAAGATGGAAGTATTTTATTACACCTAAATCATTGGTTAAGTGAAGATTTTGTTTAAATATTCTTTTTATTATCCAATTTTTGAGCTCTATGTACGTCACATCTTTTTCTTTCCCTTTATACTGTGGGCTATGGCATAGAGCCGACATTGACAATACGAGATTGAATATTCAAATCCTTTGATTGTATATTAAATTTTGTATTTATACACCAAAATACAATAATTAAAAAAGATTGCACAATTAATTTAAAATACTTATAATGTATGCTTACAAATATTTCTTACGCCTTAAAAAATCTTTATCTTCACCTTAAAAGCCGGCAACACGTCTATAGCTCCTCTGGTGTCGCACGGCACCGTGGGCGGTGGTGATCTTTTACACATTCGTTTACCTTGTCCTATCCATATAAAAATATAATTTTATGAATTGTAATCAATTTCTCCTTTTTTTACAGATTAAGACACAAGTGAAAGAGATAGAACAATAGATTGAGGTAAATATAATTTATAAATAAATTAAATAATTGATATCTGAACTCTACGTAGAGCAAGAAATGATTCTCGAGTTATATAGTTAAAAAAATATTTTACTATTTAGGTCAAAGTATAGTCACAATTAGGTCTAATAAACCTTGTTAAGCTATTTATGTGCGGTCTGACAGACATTACGGTTGACGTTACAAACAGCCGACGTATTTAGTAATAGAATATAACAAGTAGGTAATATATTAAGATTTAGTTAGGGAGGATGTTTCATTTTACTCGCTTGGTACCAAAACAAATCACGGTGTTGAGTTCCGCCGCTCACGAAAGGAAAAGTTTAAATCTTTAAGCTTTACTTGCTGTGTGGTGGATTCAGCATGAAGCTAAAAAAGTATTTAGTTCTTTTTAGCGTGCCAATTTTCTTCATAAACTAAGGTATTCAGAAAAAACATAGTGTCAAAGCACTCAGGTCCCTATTTTATACTTTCTTATATACCTTGCATGATGAGTAGTGAATTGAAATGGACTGAAAATGAAAAGACTTAGGTTCGATTACACAAACAAATTGTGTACAGCCACTGCTACTGTCCCATAATGGCATTATGTACAAATTAATATTTGAATCCCGAAGATATTATACATTTTTCAAAGTAAACAAAAATCTACTTAATAGCTGTACTAATTGAAGTGTAATGAAAAATAATTGGAGTAGCAGTATGAAACCTCAGCAGAGCATCTCGTCACTTAGAGCCAATTTTGCAGCTTCTAAAAGTTCCGTGGAAAAAATTACGCCGTCGCAATTTCCGTCCGAAGTCTCGCCAATTTATTTGTGACACACGGACAGCTGGAGTTGAGAACTTTGAAGTTTTAAAGCAAAAAGGAAAAACTACTAACTACTAAATGTCATGATGACGTAATTATAGCGACGGTTGTGGGTTCTAATTTCATTTGGGCTAATGAATTGTTTTCTTGACTGTTTAGCAACAGGTCGTGGGTTCGGCATCCAAAATGCAATACCTTCAGAACTCGGTGAAAAGTGGAGAATGGAAATGTTTCTTAATGGGAATAGAATCTTAACACTAGGTCTCCAAGTTCCCTTTGCCTACCCTACTGTATGTGTTATACAGCGTGAAGTTAAAAAAAACAAACAAAATACCTTTTCTAATTCTTAATGTTGTGGTTTAAAAATAGGTAACTACAGTATCATTTTAATCATACTTTCTCTATAAGTTTAGGATCTTTAAAAAATTACTTAAAACGAAAACGTAAATTATATTTAATAAGTCAGGAAATTAACTCCTGCTCGAAAGGCAGTTTTTATGTTCTCATCAGACAGACAAACCGACACACGAATAACAATGTAGTCCTGTAATCATTTGCTTTTTTTGAGGCGCGAAACCCTACAACCACAAAATTACTGCCCGTGTGTACACAACAGCGTTCAAGTAAAGAAATCAAGCTATTCTAACAACATTGAAGCGAGAGAATAAGTTCATAAAATATTTGACTACTTCCTTCCTAAAAACTATTTATGTATTTTAAACTTGCGCTTTTACTATTATAATAATTTCTTTGTTAACGAGTAACTTGCAAACAACGCACAGACGAAACTACAAGACTGAGAAAGTAAAAATTTGGCATGTAGGCTAGAGAGTGTAGGGGAACACTAGCAGATAATCGTTCCGAAGTCAATATCAAATATAAATAATATATATTTATTAAATTAGGCAATTACAAGCATTTTTATGTAAAATCATCAAGTTACATAAAAATATCAGTCTTACAGGAAGCTACCACCGGCTCGGAAGGCAGTTCTGCTGAGAAGAGCAACAGACAGTTGCTCTATTCAAAAAACAATTATAATAAATGTATAGTCATTATTAATTTCCATGGTGAACATCAACAGCATTTAATTTCACGCATTATTATCATTATAGTATAGATTTTATTTATAAAAGGAAAGCTTCGTACCTACTTATTAACAAACTAGCGACCCGCTCGCGGCTTCGCCCGCTTTAACTACTGAATTATTCATATAATGTACCTATGTTTGCAAAGCACTTAAGATTACTAATGTGAATATTATTGAAACCTTAATGCAACCCACATTTTCGTAGTTCCAATAAAGATGTTCCAATTGTTTAAAAAAACACACACTTAAGCAAATGACACAAACAACAGAAAACTTAAACGAAAGAAATTATAAACAACAGACTACCTAC